>CAUYPK010025176.1:0-35632 GCA_963574355.1 Loris lydekkerianus
GATTCCCTATTTAACAAATGGTGTTGGGTGAACTGGCTGGCAACCTGCAGAAGACTGAAACTGGACCCACACCTCTCACCATTAACCAAGATAGACTCTCACTGGATCAAAGATTTAAACTTAAGACATGAAACTATAAAAGTACTAGAAGAGAGTGCAGGGAAAACCCTTGAAGAAATTGGGGTGGGTGAGTTTTTTATGAGAAGGACCCCCCGGGCAATTGAAGCAGCTTCAAAAATACACTATTGGGACTTGATCAAACTAAAAAGCTTCTGCACAGCCAAAAACATAGTAAGTAAAGCAAGAGAAACAGCCTTCAGAATGGGAGAAGATATTTGCAGGTTATGTCTCTGACAAAGGTTTAATAACTAGAATCTATAGAGAACACAAACGCGTTAGCAAGAAAAGAGCAAGGGATCCCATCGCAGGCTGGGCAGGGGACTTGAAGAGAAACTTCTCTGAAGAAGACAAGCATGCAGCCTTCAGACATATGAAAAAATGCTCATCATCTTTAATCATCAGAGAAATGCAAATCAAAACTACCTTGAGATATCATCCATCTCCAGTGAGGCTAGCCTATATCACAAAATCCCAAAACCAGAGATGTTGGTGTGGATGTGGAGAAAAGGGAACACTTTTGCACTGATGGTGGGAATGCAAATTAATACATTCCTTTTGGAAAGATATATGGAGAACGCTTAGAGATCTAAAAATAGACCTGCCATTTAATCCTGTAATTCCTCTACTGGGCATATACCCAGAAGACCAAAAATCAAATCATAATAAAGATATTTGTACCAGAATGTTTATTACAGCCCTATTCACAATTGCTAAATCACAGGAAAAGCCCAAATCCCCATCTATCCATGAATGGATTAATAAATTATGGTATATGTACACCATGGAATACTACACAGCCTTAAAGAAAGATGGAGACTTTACCTCTTTCATGTTTACATGGATGGAACTGGAACATATTCTTCTCTGTAAAGTATCTCAAGAATGGAAGAAAAAGTACCCAATGTACTCACCCCTACTATGGAACTAATTTAGGACCTTCACATGAAGGCTATTACCCAGTTACATTCTAAGAATAGGGGGAAAAGGCAAAGGGTGGGGAGGGAGTGGGGAGGTGTGTAGAGGGAAGGGGAGGGATGGGATTACACCTTTGGTGCATCTTACAAGGGTATATGTAAAACTTGGCAAATGTGGAATGTAAATGTCTTAGCAAAATAAACGGGAAAATGCCAGGAAGCCTATGTTAACCAGTGTGATGAAAATGTGTCAAACAATCTATGAACCAAGTGTATGGTGCCCCACGATCACATTAATGTACACAGCTATGATTTATAATAATAAAAAAATAAATCATAAAAAAAAGAATGGAAAAACAAGCGTCCCATATACTCAGTACTATGTTGAAACTAGTAGATAAACAACTACAGGCCCATAGAGAGAAAAGCACAATTAAATTTAATAAGCGGGAAGGCAGGCAAGGGTTTGGTAAGGGTATACCTACTGGGTACAATGTAGGGGCATATGACACAATTCCTGGGTAAAGGACTCAACTGTAACTTGGACTTTACCTTAGAAACACAATGTAACCTACTCATACATTCCCTCATATTAATCTTAATCAAAAAAGCCTATTTCAGGTGATGGATAATTAAAAACCACACAAATAAATGACTAATGATAGATAATTACAAATACAACAATAAATGAATAATGAAAATCAGGTTGTTGAGAAAGAATAACTGTGAGTTGTGAAGGTAAGAAAGACCTCCTGTAGTACTTTATACTGTGTAATCAGGAAAGGCATCACTAAATAGGTGACTGTTTAATGGAGAAGTGAATGACAGGTGAAAGTTTGTTGTACAAAGATTCAAGGAAGGTTCAAAAGTAATTGCTGGTGGAAAAAAAAGGCAAGAAAGTATTTGCATGGTCTAACACTGTCACAGAATTCAGTAAGGAAAGATGTTAACCAGTGTGATATAAACGTGTCAACTGGTCTGTGAAACTAGTGTATGATGCCCCATGATCATACCAATGTACATACCTATGATTTAATAAAAAAAAAAAAAAAAAAAGAATGAATAGAGGGTCATAGCTGGAGGCAGGGGGTCTACAAGAAGTGCTTGGAAAGAGGCACGGGCAGATCATTCAGGACCTTGCAATCCATGATAAAAATCTGAACTTCATGTTAAAATTGGTGATAAGTCACTGGAATGTTTTAAACAAGTAGAAAAACATAACATATTTATTTATTTTTATTTCAGAATATTATGGGGGTACAAATGGATGGCTTTTATACTGCTTAAGTCAAAGTTGTAAGTGTCCCCATTACCCAGATAGTGTAACTCGTACCATTAGGTATGATTTCACTCATCCCCTCCTTTGCCCTCCCACCTGCTTGATTTCAGTTGAATTTTACTTCAATCTGTGCACATGAATGCTGATCAGTTAGAATTTAATAGTGGTCTATAAAACCAGTGTATGGTGCCCCATGATCGCATTAATGTACACAGTTATGATTTAATAATAAAATAAAATAAGAATTAAATAGTGACTATGTGGCGTGCGTTTTACCATTCTTGGAATACCCGATTTAGGAGAATGGTCTCCAGTTCCATCCAGATTCCTGCAAAAGGTATTAATTCATTCGTGTGTAGCTCTCCATGGTGTATACATACCACATTTTATTAATCTATTTATAAAATCATAGATACTAGTGACAAAGATCACACTACAGCAGGAACTCAAAAATCAAAGTCATAGTGTCCTACTCAACCAACATCGTACATATATCTTCAGGAAAAAATATTTCCCTTCAAAAGAAACTTAAAAAATCAGAATGAGTGGGCGGCACCTGTGGCTCAAAGGAGTAAGGCGCCAGCCCCAGATACCAGAGGTGATGGGTTCAAACCCGGCCTCTGCCAAAAACTGCCAAAAAAAAAAAAAAAAAAAAAAAAAGAAAGAAAGAAAGAAAGAAAGAAAAAGAAAAGAAAAAATCAGAATGAGTGATTATTATATCATATGCACTTGTATCAATAGAAAGTCATAGAAAACATGAAACAGCATAGAAATATGACACTACCAAAGTACAACATTGTCAAGCAATGGATCCCCCCCCAAAAAAAATAATTCTTTGTGGGCAGCACCTGTGGCTCAAAGGAGTAGGGCGCCAGCCACATATACCCAAGGTGGTGGGTTCAAACCCGGCCCCGGCAAAGAACTGCAAAACAATAAAAAAAAACAAATAATTCTTTGTTATGCTAAATGAACAATTCCAAATATTGATTCTGGAGAAGCTCAATGAAATGCAAGAGGAAGCTAAAAATTGGTACAAATAACTCATAAATTCAGAACCGGAATGAGAAATTTACAAAGGGGATGAATATTAAAGAAACAATTCAAGCAGAAATCTGGAGCTGAAAAATTCACTGAAGGAAATTCAAAATGAATATTGCTGCACTGGCCATATTGCCCAAAGCAATTTACAGATTCAATGTAATTTCTATCAAAATCACTTTATCCTCGAGTTTTGAAGAACCTGAACATCCATTCTTATAAGAAATGATCTCATATTGAAGGCCAAAAATATAGAAAAGAATGAATGGTGCAGAAATCAATTAATAAACGGGTTAATATAAACATTAAATCCATAAAACAAAAACATATTTTGTAGTAATGGAAAAACATGACATACGTGTATGTATGATTATGAAATTATATGAAAATGCATCATTTTCCAACCTGTTTTCAATATTTTTCTTCATATTTGAGTTTCCATAATATCATCACAGTGTGTCCAGGGATGGTTTGAGTCTATTCTGATTAAAGTTTAATGAGATTTTTGAATTTGTACATTTTTCTAGTTGACAACTTTGGAGATGTTTGGGGGTCATTGTTTCCTTTCTTCTCAAAAATTTCAAAAATAAAATAAACACATATAAATTTATACCAATATACACAAATGATTGAACAAATAAATTAGGATGAGGCAATACAGATCCTCCTTATAAGACAATTTGAAATATTATAACATGTATGGATATTTTTCCTTTACTTTCTAAAATTGAAGTGTGGGAAACTGTAGGGTGGAGAAAACTGGCAAACACTACCTGAATCAAATGATGAACTATAATACTACAAATAACACCATATAGATATAATGGTACCCTTTGATATACTGTGGCAGTAAGGCACTTCTACTCTATGGTATTCTTTTCACAGCATGTAAATCAAGTCTAATAAAGAGGAAAACATTAGACAGACCCAAACCAGGAGATATTTTACAGATCGTCTGACCACTATTTCTGAAGACTCTCAGCATGGAATATTATGCAGCCTTAAAGAAAGATGGAGACTTTACCTCTTTCATGTTTACATGGATGGAGCTGGAACATATTCTTCTTAGTAAAGTATCTCAAGAATGGAAGAAAAAGTACTCAATTTACTCAGCCCTACTATGAAACTAATTTAGGGCTTTCACATGAAAGCTATAACCCAGTTACAACCTAAGAATAGGGGGAAGGGGGAAAGGGAGGGGGGGAGATGAGTGGAGGGAGGGGTACTGGTGGAATTACACCTGCGGGGCATCTTACAAGGGTATATGTGAAACTTAGTAAATGTGGAATGTAAATGTCTTGACATGGTAACTGGGAAAATGCCAGGAAGGCTATGTTAGCCATTGTGATGAAAATGTGTCAAATGGTCTGTGAAGCTACTGTATGATGCCCCAGGATCATATCAATGTACGCAGCTATGATTTAATTAAAAAAAAACAAAACAAAACAATAAAAGTAGGCATAATAAAAAATAAATAAATAAAAAATGAAAAGGGGGGGAGGGGCGGGCAGTGCCTGTGGCTCAATTCGTAGGATGCTGGCCCCATATACCAAGGGTAGCAGGTTCAAACCCAGCCCCGGCCAAACTGCAACAAAAAAATAGCTGGGCATTGTTGCATGTACCTGTAGTTCCAGCTACTCAGGAGGATGAGGCAAGAGAATTGCCTAAGCCCAGGAGTTGGAGGTTGCTGTGAGCTGTGTGATGCCACAGCACTCTACCAAGAGCAACAAAGTGAAACTCTATCTCTACCAAAAAAAAAAAAAAGGGCAAAGGCCCAGGTAGACATCTGGACATCTCTCCCAAGAAGACATACAAATGGCTGACAGATGTGTGAAAACAATGATCAATTTCTCTAATCATCAGAGAAATTTAAATTAAACCATAACAAGATTATCACCTTATACCTCTTAGACTGGCTATTCTAAAAAGATGAAAATAACAATTGTTGACAATGATGTGTAGAAGAGGGAAGCCTCATATGCAGTGGGTATTATCATAAACTAGTACAGCTTTTTGGAAAACAGTATGGAAGTTTTCATTGCAGCACTGTGCACAATGGGCAAGATACAGAAATAACTGCAGTGCCCATCGACAAATGAATGGAGATTTAAAAGTAGAATATACACAACAGGATATTTTTCACACTTAAAAAAACAGAAACCAAAACATTGTACCTCTGTAATACACTAAATCTTTTTTATTTAAAAAACTTAAACACAAATTCAAATACTGCAAAATATAGTATAGTTTTTTCCTAGGGCAAAAAATAAACATGTTTTCCATATGCATGTAAAATAAGTAGAAAATCCAGCCATTGTAGCAACATGGATGGGCATAGAGAAAATTATGCTAAGTGAAATAAGCTGGGCACAGGAAGGCAGGCAATTTCACTTGTATGTGTAATTTAAAAAATTAAACTCATAGAAGTATAGGGTACAAAGTATGGTTACCAGAGGCTGGGACTAGGGGCTGGTCAGAGAAAGGGAAAATGTTATTCAAAGGGCATGGTATTTTAATTAGACAGGAGGAATATGTTATCATAATCTATTATACAGGATGATAACTATAGTTAATAATAATGTATTGGTGTATTTCAAAATAGTCAATTATCTCCAAGTATGGAAGAAATATTTGCTATCCACCTCAAGCATGTTCTTCCATAGTTCCAGCTTTTGTGATCAGGAGCCCTGTGACTATATTTGTCTATGAACTTAGGTGACACCTATCACTTCCAGGCCAAAGCATTTTAAGTATCAGATGTTACCCTCCAGCTCCTTCTTCCCCTATCGCAACAGGTACAAGACCGTGGGTCATAATGTAGATACATTTATCAGTCTGAGCATAGTGTGACCTTGTGCATGAGAGCTCCTGCCAACCCACATTGGACACATAGCCTGAATGAGAAGATGAATATTTGTTGTAAAAAGTCATTGGCATCCTACGGTTAACCTAGCCTGTCTTACTACATTAAGTTGTAGGTTGTTAAGGATATTAATGTATCAGACAGTGTTTATAAATTTTAATTTCCACAACTGAAAAATAAATAGCCAATAGAATGGAATTTGAATGTTCTCACCCCAACAAAAGGACAGATGTTTCAGGCAATGGATATATCAATTAGCCTGATTTGATTATTACACGAGGTGTACATATATCAAAACGTTATGTTGTTCCCCATAAGTGTATACAGTTATAAGTTGATAATTGCAAATACAATAGAATTTAATTATACAATTAAAAAGATTGATTCCTCTTCAGGAAGGGCATTTATCACCCGTAAGTGTGTGTGGTAGTATTCCCTCCTGTCCTCCCCGCAGCAACCTACTACAAATATTTGAGTGACTATGGTGCCCATATTTGGGTATTCTTAAAAATCCTTTCTTACAAAAAACTTTGTGTATTTGACAGAATTACTTTAAAAACTTTTCCAGCTGCTTTTGTTCTTTGTCTACTACTATAGATCTCTAAATAAGTTTGACTTTTCTGTTAAAGCTAAATTTATTGGCAACATAAGTTCATCATGGTTGAATTACTTCAAATAGAACCCAGGAATAATGGTGTTTGAATGTCAGTACTTTCCAATGTAATCTGAACTTTCATTTTTTTACATGTTTAGACAAAATTTTCCTTTTGAGAACCATTCCATTGCCTTCTTTTTCAGAGTTATACCTTTCTTTTTTCTCAAATATTTCAGTCTACTTTGCATTTCTCTCCATGTTTCCCATTCACTGTATTTTTTTTTTTTGATGTTGCTATATACAAATCACCCCCAAAACTTAGTGCCTTAAAGCAATAATAATTATCACTATTGCTTATGGTGTCTTTGGATCTAGAATTTAGGATTTTGGCTCAGCAACTCGTTAGAGGTTGCACTCAAATGATTATTAAAGAGGGATTGTCTTGAAGCTACTTCATCACCTGCCTGGTGCCTGAATTGTGAAACCTTGAACCACTGGAAACCCTTGGACGTAATCTCTCTGTGTTATTTCTTTATATATTCCACCCACACAGTAACTTCAGAAGTAGCTGAACATCTTACCTGTTAGCTAGTGTATCCTTTGGTACCTGTCCCAAGACAGAGCCAGACAGAAGCCATTATTGACATTTGTATGTTAATACAAATAAAATCATGCAACTTCACTCCCACTGCAATCTATTGGCAACTTTATTCCCACAGCAGTCTATTGGTCAACACAATTACAAATATTTTTTTTAGTTTCCAGGGGAGTGGGCATAGAACCCAACACCCTGGAATGGGGTTAATGGAAGGGTGTCTATATATACATATATGTACCTCCCATCATACATGCGATTTTTGTAAATATATATATATATACCAGGTGGCCATAGAGTTCATGTGCAATTTAAAATAATGTGCAATTTAAAATTGCACATGAGCTTTATGGCCAACCTGCTTTAATGCAGCCATCATTGAAAGATACGATCTGCCATGCCACTCGAGCACTGGTCACTTTCCTCCTTGACTCACGTTTCTTACTCTGTGTTCTTACTCTTCGACGCAATCTTCGGTCCAATGCAATTTTCATATTCTCTCATCACTCTCCTGGCTTCACTTCCTTATCTTCTAGCCTGACCCTATGGCAATTTCTTCACACTCTCAGTATCTTCAGATGCCTACTCCTTGTGATTCTTAAATACATTAGGCACAGTCAGCTCTCTGTACAGGTGGGTTCTGTATTCATAGGTTCAACCAAACCTGGATTGACAGTATTTTTTAAATGACAATATACTGAACATTCACGCACTTTTTTCTGGCCATTGCTCCCTAAATAATGTAACAATTAAATATAACAACTGTTAACATAGCATTGACATTATATTGGTTATTACAAGTAATCTAGAGATGACTTAAAGTATGAATGAGGATACGTATAAATTATATGCAAATATGTCATTTTATATAAGACACCTGAACATCTGTGAATTTTGGTGTCTACAGGAATCCTAGAAACAATCCCTCCTAGATATTGAGAGACACCTGTTAGTCCTTAAATTTATCTGTTTTTTGCACTACTGAATCATACTGCTTGACTGAGTATGTTGGTTTTACTATGAACTATTATGTTAATTCCTATCTTTAACCAGTGTTTTCAATACTGCCCAAGGGTACTTACTCAACTAGTTAGAAATACTCTCCATTCTCAAGATGGCTACTGTGAACATTTACCACTTCTTGAAAACCTTTTCACAACTCTCTGTTATTAGCAGAAAATTCAGCCTCTGCTAAAAAAAATTTCGCTTATTTTCTGGCTTAATTTAAAAAATGTTTAATTTCTAAAATTCTATTAGTAGTTCCCGTATTTTCATCATTTAAAAAGAACATTTAATACTTTATTGCTTTTTCTTTTTAGAGTTACAGCTATATTCCATTTATTGTATTTAAAGTATTCCATTTTATTGTTTCTTAATTAATAATGTCATTCATTTTTATTTTCTTCTAAATCAAGCATTATGTAAGGTCATCGCCTTAATTTTTTAGGATGACGTTTGTATATATTATATAAATATGTACTAAATGTCAACAACAGTTTTCAGTGTTTGCTATGTAGTGAGTCATTTATTCCTCAAAAAAAGTCTTCTATGTAGAAACTATTGTTATCCTAATATTTTTGATGATTAAACTGAGGAAGATAGAAGATGAATAACTTTCCTGGATCACAAAACTAGGCTGCTGTAGAATTTATGTTCACAACCACTGCATGCTCTTACCTCCATTTAAAACTCAGTTTATTAAATTATTCTTAAATTGGCTTATAATATATTTACTATCATAGCTTTATTAAGGTTTTCTGAGTGGCCAAAATATTAATTTATGTAAATGCTTAACATTTTAAAATGACAATTTATATTCTTATTTTGTAGACTACAGAGTATAATATATATGATGTAGGTATATATTCTTGTTTTATTTTGATATATTACTTTCTGCTATAAGTATATTAATGTTGCCTAATAATTTACATTTTATCAAGTTCTTTTATTTTTATATTGTCTGTGTTTTGTCAATATAGCCTTAAGTCCATAAGTTTGGACCATGGTTGTATGATTTATCTTTATTTAATGATTCTCTTTGTCATATTTTCACCTTAAATTTTATTTTGTCTAATAATAACAACATATTACTTTGTTTTTGTTTGCATTTTCCCATGTTATCTTTGGTACTAATTTTAGTTATGATACTTTCTTATCCCCTTAAAAATAATTTTTTTATTTGAGGAAGTCTCACTCTGTCACCTCAGATAAGAGTACAGTGGTATCATCGAAGCTCATTGCAACCTCAGAGTCCTGGGATCAAGCGATCCTCCTGCCCCAGCCTTCCTAGTAGCTGGAACCACCAGTATATGCCCCCTTGCTCAGTTAATTTTTATTTTTTTTTAATTTCTAATAGAGATGGGGTCTCACTCTTGCTCAGGCTGGAAATATACTTCTTATAAACAATATATGGCTGGAATTAGTTTTAATAGGGTCATTCAATTCATTTTACTGTAATGAAAATGGTTGCTTTTATGCTTTCTAAGTCTTACCCTTGGTGGTTTTGTTCAAATTTTCCTTGTCCACCCAACATTCCAACTCTCTACAAATTTTCAGATTTCTATCCGAAATCATTTAAAATTTTTATTCCCAGCCTGCTCAGAATTTTTTCCTTAACCATTACTCTTTGTTTTTGAGGATCATTTATTCTAAACACTTCCAGAAATCTTAACATTGCAGAAAGGACTGCTAGTTTTCTATCAGATATTTATGTCACCTTTTTTCTCCTAATTTTATTTAAAATATCAATGACTCCAGTTAAAATACTTTATATCCTGGCTTTCCTGACAAATAGAAGTGGTTGGTGAAGGTTTCCAGGAAAGCTCCTTAAAGAGGGAAAGGTAGATGTCTTTCTGTCCCTCCTCAAGGAATGGAGCTGTCGCAGCCACCTTGCACATAAAGTAATCTCAGGTGAGCATGAAAACCTTGTTCTAATGATATGAGACAAAAACGTAGGAGCCTGGCACCCTGAGGACTGTGAATCCCACATGCCAATTCTTCCCTTCTCTCTCTCTGGATTGCATGTAAGTGAAAAACAAGTGACCTTGAGCTTCTATAAGCCACTCATTTGAACTTCCCATATCCTGCAGTTAAAGCTAATCCTATCTACTAAATACCTAATTTTGATTTGACTCTATTAATGTGTATGCACATGAGGACTTTTATGTCAAGATCTGCTACTTCACCTATTTCTTGTTACCTTCATTTTTTCCCTGTTTTGAAACCTCAGTTTAATTGTTATTTTAGTGTAAGTACTTTCTTTTATTATCACCCTGTAAAATATTCCCTTTGACTCAATAAATGTCCCAAAATGTCACCTTTTTGTTTGACACATTCTCAATTGAGAACCCACAGACCCTTTTGATGTCCATGCCACCCAGGCACAGATTTCAAGAAAGTCTGAGGAAGAACTCAAAATAGACTTCACATTTGATTCCACAATCACATTAGTAGGCATCTACCCAGGAGATAAAAAATCATTTTATCATAGGGACATGTGCACTAGACTGTTTATCGCAGCTCAATTTACAATTACCAAGATGTGGAAACAACCTAAGTGCTCATCAACCCAGGAATTGATTAACAAGCTGTGGTATATGTACACCATGGAATACTATTAAGCAATAAAAGAGATGGAGACTTTCCATCTTTTGTATTAACCTGGATGGAGCTGAAACACAGTCTTCTTAGTACAGTTTCACAAGAGCGGAAAAGCAAGTACCCAATTTACTTGATGCTAATACAGAGTCAGTAGATGAACTAATACACGTCCACATAAGAGAAAAAATTAATTCAATTCAAGTTGGGGAGGGGTTAGTGTGCTCCACCTAATGGGTACAATGTAATATCATGGCAACCTCCTGGGTATGGGACACAACTACAACAGGGACCTTACAAACAAATGCAAACTTTGTAACCTAATTGTTTGTACCCTCATATTAATCTGCGATTTAAGAAAATAAAAATTAAAAAAAAAAAAAAAAAGAATGTGTGAGGGACAGCAAAGTTGGGCTGTAGTAGGAGGTTAAAATCTCTACTGGGAAGAAAGGTGGCCCTTAAGAAGCAACAACCCAAGTGTAAGCTGTGCCACTAAAGAGCTCTTAAGAGTTGGACCTGGGATAGGTTTTTAATATGAGACACCCCTGGTGGTGTGTAACCCGAGAGGAGAAAATGCAGCCCACTTCTGCCAGTGAGAGGAGAGATGAGAAAGCCCGCACTCAGAGCACAGGCAGAGAGCAGAACCCTTGGGGCCCACACTCGCCTGCAAGGCTGCCATTGCCAGGGCAGCCACTAGCAGAGCAGGCTGTGGTGGGCCAGATGATGGCAGGTTCTTGGCTCTAAGACTAGCAAATTGGCACCGTGTAGGCCTGTCTCGGGGACCATATGCTAGGAGGAGGAGAGAAGAGAAAGTGAACAGTTCAAGGAGTGAATTTCTATGTGTGATTCTAACCCAGCCTCCTTCAACCCACAGGCAGAAATGAAAGAAAAGAAACATGCTAACAAGGGGAAGATGAATTCACAACAGTATCTAAAGCATCTAGAACTCTCAGCTACTAGAATGGCACCTCTGCTAAAGTGGCTGGTGGCTGGGATCCCGTCATAAATAGAAGTTAAACATTAACGTGCCCGCCCTTGTTTCCCAAATCTTCATCTAGACATGAGATCTATTGCTTACTTTTCAGCCCACTGTTACTGCCTTGGTTTAGTTTCAAATTGTGTTTCTTGAGGATGCGTATGTCTATAAAAAGCTATCTAAGATCTAAACTTTTATGATTTCCAACTTTCAGATTCACCATCTACAGGGCTAATTATGTACTCTCCAGACCAAAAGCCTGACCATGTCACTCCTCTAAACAGGATGCCTAAATTGTCCCCCACTCCATAAGTTTCAAACATCCTTGAAAATTATAAAATGCTTTCTACTATCTATCCTTTTCCTCCTGACCATTGACATTCCCTGCCATCAGCCTCTGTTTTCCCTTTAAATTATGTGCAGGTCCTTGAAGGGGTCATGCTGCCCCACAACCATCTCTGTGTAGATCCGACCCTTCTGCCCAGAATGCCCTTCCTCATCTTTGTCTTTACCCTTTTGGAAAAGTCACCTTCCTCCCGGCAGGCCAGCTGTTTTATACTGTCTAATTTCTAGTACTTAAAAATTGATTTTTCTAAATTTTGTTTACATTCTTCTGCACAAAAGGGTTAGCTTCTTATAGGCAGAGATTTAGGACTTTTGATCTGTATATACCTTCATAGTAAGCATTTAGGTTAGTACGCAGCACTCAATATTTTTTTCTTCCATGTCTCGTGTTATTCCTAACACATTTCAAAATTGAACAAGACAGGTGGCTGGATGTGGTGGATCACGTCCGTAGTACTAGCACTCTGCAATCTGAGGTGTGTGGATTGCCTGAGCTCAGAGGTTCCAGACCAGCCTGAGCCAGAGAGAGACCTCGTCCCCCCAAAAATAAATAAAAATAAAAAAATAACCCAGCATTGTGGTGGGCAGCTGTAGTCCCAGCCATTCGGGAGGCTGAGGCAAGAGAACCACATGAACCCAAAAGTTTGAGGTTGCTGTGAGCTATGATGCCCCGGCACCCTACCAGGCGGAAATAAGTGAGACTGTTGTCTCAAATTAAAAAAAAAAAAAAATGAGCAAGATAAAACCAACCTTGGATAGAGGTTCCTTCACTTACTGGTTTAGTCAACAGAAGTTTATTGAAGGCACACATCTTATGAGGTAATTTGCTTTGCCCAGGGATGGATGTATGAATCTCAGCACTGTATGGCGTTTTCTGCCTACAAATAATGTGTATGATAATAGGGAAAAACATGGCAAACTGAAAAGGCCCAGAACTATAATTAATTGAGAAGAAAACTGGAATTGTGTGGTTGTGAAAGACTATCTAATAGGTTACTGAATTAATGATTTTGAAAGGAAAATAGCATATACTTTTTGAAAAAAAAAATTTATTCTTTAGAAAATCATAACTGTGATGTTTATTAGGATTTGAAAAGTCTTTCCTGGGATACATTTGTAATTAAAAGTTATTATGTGACATGAGGTAGTATAGAGAGTTAGAAAATTTTATCTGGGGAGTCTTGAGGTACATAAAGCAGGAATATTCACTCTCCAGCTGTACCCTGGGAAAAATCAGCGCCAATCTTCAGTGGAATTTGTAGGCAGCAAAATCTTTTCCAAAGTAGCCACAGTCTGGGAGACAAGGATTCCAAATCTGCATTCTGTTCCTTATACAAGTTTTTTGAATTTCAAGTCCTGTCCTTATAAAAAAGGTTCATAAGTTTTTATTTTATTTATTTATTTATTTATTTATTTATTTATTTATTTATTTTAATTCATTTTAAAGTAGTGGTTTGTTTTTGTTTGTTTGTTTTTTTGCAGTTTTTGGCCAGGGCTGGGTTTGAACTCACCACCTCCAGCATATGGTGCCAGTGCCCTACTCCTTTGAGCCACAGGCGCCACCTGGTTCATAAGTTTTTAAAAGAAATAATTTGCTAAAATGATAAAAGTTTAATTGCATCTGCAGTTTGTTTTCAGTTTTGTTTTAAATTTTATCTCTTTAAGTTTTTCTAAGTGCAGTTACTGTTTGTGCTTTCTAACACACTTTGTTTATATTTATTTGTTCCAAAATTACTTAAGTGAAAAATGCAATTAACTAATGAAAATGAAGGAAATGGAGGCAAAGAGGGAAGGAAAATAGAAAAGTAAAATGAAGCAAATGGAGTTAAGTGTATACAATGTTTGCTGCGGTGTCATGTATCTCTGCGAAGGTAGGACTTTGCAGGTCCCACATCTGTCTCCTATTTTTCTAGCATGTGATTTGTGCACAATCTGAGGAGAGTGAGCATGATTTGAAAAAAAAAAAAAAATAGTACATCGTGGAAGGAAACAAGAAAAATACAACAAATAGCACTGGTACTAAGTCCAGGCAGATATTTCTTTGCACATATTTCTGTATATAAGCTTAGAATCTATGAACATTGTCCTCAAGATTTTTAAGTAAACAGAATAACATTTTTTTAAATTGAGACAGAGGCTCAAAATGTCACCGTCAGTAGAGTGCCTTCATGTCATAGCTCACAGCAACCTCAAACTCTTGGCCTCAAGTGATTCTCTTGCCTCAACCTCCATAGTAGCTGGGATTATAGGCGCCCACTACAATGCCTGGCTATTTTGTTGTTGTTATTTAGCAGGCCCCGTGCTGGGTTCAAACCCACCTGCCCTGGAGCATGTGGCCAGTGCCCTAACCACTGAGCTATGGGCACCCAGCCAGAACAACATGTTTTTAATAATCTTTTTCAGAATGATTCTTAAAGAAGAATGATATCATATCGAAGTGATGGCATACACACACAAACGTACACGCTCATGTACAAGGCAATAAGAGGACACAGCTCCACTGGGGGTTCATATAGGAAGGATTTTAAAGTAGCAAGAGGAAAAGAAAAGACTGTTTAATTCTAAATATTCTTCAACAATATTATTTTCTGTCATAGGTTTGGATATGCAAAAAACTGTAGTAAGTCCTATAAATTCTGATTACCTCCTGTCAGTTTCTGAAAGGCCTCTTGGAAATCTATTTGTAGGTAGACTTACCTACAAAGTGACACCATCTGGTAGTAGTGGAGTTTTTCTTTGACTTAGAACTTTTCTGATATCAAATATTAGTTAAAATTTTGTAACTGAGAGAATACCTTTGAATCTCAACAAGTGCTTAGAATGAAGCTATGTTATCAAAAGAAAGAATGGAGCCATATAATGTAGCCCCTAGTTTCATAGGTATTCAAATTTTCTAAATGTTGAAACTGAATAAGATATAAATAAATAAAAGAAGCCAAATAAAGATGACTTGACTAAAATGGTGCCCATTCTAGTCAGAAGTTGGCAAAGAAACACTTGCTATAAATGGGCAGAGAGACCTGTAGGTTATAGATATTCTCCTGCAGATATAATGCATTCTGCTCTAAATCAGTTAGTGAAAGATCAACCTGCTAGAGTTCCAGGTGGTAAGGCAATGGTGGAATGCCAGTCTAGACCAGCTAACTCGGAATCCTTGCTATCATCCCAGACTAACTGAAATAGTGTATCAGAGGTTGTATCACGGAATCTGCATTCTTAACAAGAATCTCAGGGGAGTGTGTGTGAAACAGGGATGGTTTGGTAGTGTCTATAGGGAAAGCCTTGTCATGATGGTTTTAGTTTATAAACTAAGTATAGTCAAACACCCCAGGAAAACACTCATACAATGCACTGTTTTAAATATCACTAGTTTGATATACCCTCTAAGATCACCTGGTTGAATAATAAACACTAACATGAATGGATAAAGTGCCTTACTGTATTGGTGACCATGATTTCTGCTAGCTAAAATTTTAGGGGCATCAATTTGTACACATATTGGTTGCTGGCCTCATTGGGGTATAGCTACACAAAATAATCTTCTACTTTTAATATATTTAATTTAAAGCTCTTTCTGATGGAAGTACTTAAAAACTGTTTCAATGGCCTATTCTGGGCACCCTGGTGGCAACATGATTGTCTCATGTGTATCTAAAATATTCACCAGTATTCTGTGCTCAATAGCAGAGAAGGGGATCTTAAAGCTATCAGACTTAAACATTTTATTAAACTAAAATTTTCAAATATTTAAAGGAGGAGGAGGAGGACTCATTAAAGTTTCACCTAGTTGGAAAATCTTTATAAATGAACGTCTTGACAGATTCTGGCTCTTAAGAAAATACTGAACTTTAGAACCAGTATAAGCATCCATAGAAGGGCTTACCTACACTGTGAGAAACAAAGAGAAAGGAAAAATGGTTTCCATTTCCTGAACAAGTTGCATTCAAGGCTGGTTTGATCTCCATGCAAGTTGATGAGTGTTAAGCCTGGAAGAATTGCCTACAAGAATACAGAGAATGTGGTTAACTTTTGAATCACAGATTAATGTGAATGGAATAAGAGAAATATTTTGTCTTTCTCGACCTTTTAATGTTATGATCTCCATTCTGCTTATTTGTAAAGTAAGTCTTAACTGAACACAATTTATGAACAAGAGGTAAGAAGGAGGTGGTACCTTTCAACAACAGAAGTATAATAGCCATGTGGTAACTTCTGAAGCTAGATAGCCACATTCTATAATATCAGAAAGGCAAAACAAACAAGCAAAAACATGTATGTTCCCTTAGAATAATGCATGCTAAAGGCCTACACTAGATTTTTACATGGTACACAGTGGGCTTTTAGAATTGGCAGAATATAACTTCATAAAGGAATGCATTCTTTTTAAAGACACTTTTCTAATGAAAAATCTTTTCATTAATCAATTCAAATGCATTCGAATGTTTGACAGAGCACATGAAGAAAAGTTCCTCTGACAGTAGGAAAAAAATATTATTTGTTTAGTAACCAAATAAAGAGAAGCTCTGCTACCTTTTCAAAATGCCTGAGTATGGTGAGTTAAGTTCTATTATTCTAATAGCTTTCAATGGAAGGGATAAACCCTGGGTAGAATTTACAAAGTCAAAAAGAGTCCTTGCTGCAGATGAATTTGAAATGAGTACTTTGCAATTGAAAAAAAAGATGAATAAATAATGGAATTAATAATAGCTAGTGAACATTTAAAAATATTCCTACCCTCACATATACCCAGTTAGAAGAGAAAATTGGACAATAGGAAGTATGGGTTGGAGAGGATTTGAGAATCAAATAAGGCATCTATACGTGATCTTAAAAACAATTTATAAATAATAAAATCCTTTTCAGAACAGCTTCTAAAACAGGAGAAAAAGTCATATGTAATCATAACAGCAGAGACAAGTACATAAAGTGCCGTCAGTAGCATCATGGCAGACTCCCACCTGGAGTGTCAGGAGGATAGTCCTGAATAGGGGAAGAGTGACTGGCTTGCCTGGCCTGGATACCTATCTCGTGAGATGTTTGCACCTTACACAAACCATTTCTTTTCCATGCTATAAGAGAGTAAGCTCTTCATTGTATGAAAACTGTCATAATCTTCCTCAGGACAAAAAGTAAGCATTTATTGAGAATAAATAATATCTAGTAATAAGTCAATGGAATTTGATGGTCTTGCTTTTCTCTGAGTGAGGAAGGAGGCAAATAAAGGGACGGACAGATAGACTAGGATAAAATTAAAGGGGAAAAAATTTAGTCATCGCTTTTGGGATGAAAAGGGAAGTTGTAGGGGGAAGAAAAGCCTGAGAGAAAAGGATGGATAAGGAGTTGTTGGCTTAGCATAGACTATTATAATTTTATATATCAGTGGATGATATGTTGTCATAGGAGATAAAAAAGTACAAGATACAGCCTATAAGTTGCCCTATACAGAACTATGAGAGGAGTTTGAGGGAGAAAAATTAGACTCAAAGTCATTCATATCAAGGAAACCAAGTATGAAGCTGGATTCCTGGATGCGTCCTCCACACTGACTAGGGCCTAGAGAGTATTGCTTTAAGTGGGTGCCTGAGAAGGGACACTAAGAAAGAGGGTTCAAGGGGGATGGGAGGGAAGCCTGGACTGTTGAGCCAGTGAGTGGGAAGGCCCATAAGGATGTACAGAGTAACCTAGTGACCAATGACCAACACGAAGAAACAATCAATGACCAGTAGAAAAGGACAGTATTGCCTGGAGGCACAGAGAAGCCTATGAAAAATTTGCACCAATTTCAGATGGAGGGAGTGTTCATGCCCTTGTAGGCCTTTGTGTCTCCTCTCTCTCACCTTTCCTCCATGAAAGGGACCCACTTCCAACTTTCTTTGGAAGTGTCCTAAACTTTCTCTTTGTTCCTTCTAAATAAAATTTCTCTTTATTACACTGAAGCTTGTACAAGTTACTTTTATCTCCGTAAGATGTTTGCACCTTACACTGCCTGTGTTGCTCCAGTTTTATTTCCAGTTTCCTTCATTTTTGCTTTTAATTACCGCCCTGCCTTGGTGGAACTTTCTAGCTCAGCAGAATGATCGAATCAAGTCAATGAGGTTCAAGGAACTGGGACCCCTGACACCCAGCAGTACCAATGTGTGTGAGGAGAGCCCAAGAGGCTGGCAATGTCAGTAACAAAGAGTGGTTTACCACTGAAAATGTTTTACTCATGAAAGAAAAAGAAAGACATCTGAGCATAAAATTGGTGAGCAAGGAGAATACTGGTGCTACCTGCCAGTTTGATGATGGCTAGGAAATGGGGATGGATGTTCTCAAAGTATGATTTAATTTTTGTAAAAAAAGGCATGTACTTTGAAGACTTTCAGAATATCAGGTATTTTGTTCACAGTGGAAAGAGAGTTCCACAAAGCACATAGAAGAAGTTGGGAGTAAATGAAGCAAAAAAATGAGTTAGGGCAACATTTCTCATAGTTATTACTAACTTGGTAATTGAAGAGCTATTTATCAAGTGACTTGTATGTGCCAGGCATGTTCTAGAATGTTCTAGAAACCATGAAAAGAGCAGGCAGCCACCCTAAAGAGAAGCCTGGCATTGAAGACTCCAGATTCATATGGACTAATGGACATGGCATTATGGAGGAAATAGGGTTTTCCTTTTCATTTTCCCCACATTGCTATAACCATATAAATGTTAGCTCAGAATAAAACACACAGACAAAATAAATTAAAGACAATATATTATTGGGAGCAAAAGCTCTATAGAAGAGCTGAAATATAGAAGCTGGATATTTGTGAAAGTGTGAGCAGAACCAGCCACCAAGGTAAAAGATATAACTTAAGAGAGTGAATTAGATAAAGAAGGGAAATTTTTAAAAGGCTAAAATATAAAATGAATATACTTTGTGGGATTTACTTGAACTAATTGTTGCAAGTATCTACAGATACATAAACACACAAGTTTAGATTTAGAAAAACTATAATTGTTTTGAATGTGTATATTGGTATTACTCTAGAATTGCAATTTTCCCAGTCCATGATGGATAGTCTACATAAACTAGACATAGTTTTATAGACAAATCCTCCCATAGTCTACCTGACCCATATAAAGAGAGCTTCTAAATCCATGTCCCTATGAAATGGAACATCATTTATTTTTCCTGAGGGTGTTCTCATTATCACATCTGCAGTAAATTAGGTTTATGTTGACATGCACCATTCAAAATCCTCCAGTTCCACAAACATTTTGTTCTTACCACTCTTCCTTGGTAATTAAAATTACCTAAAGAATTCTGAAAGTAACTAGAAATTGATTAGGTAAAAAATATTTTTAAAAATTACTACTACATTTCTCTGTTATTGCACAGAGGGTGGACCTATGAAAAATGATGCAATACATTTTTTTTTCTGAAGGTGCCGCCACATGGTACCACCTTAGGTACAACTCTCCACTGACTTGCTATGGCTTTAACCTAAGGTTCTCAAAACTGGAATTCCTTCCAGCTTAAGGTGCCAAACGAAGCTGAGGCTTGGAAAGGGAGCTGACGCTGATTCCGACGACCACTGACAAACCCAAATATTCTGGGAAGAGAATGAAGAACTTCTTTAAAAAATTAAATTGTAATTTTTTTCAGACATTGAAATGTAAAATTTTTATTTTCTCCTTGGGCTGTGCTTCATTTGTTTTCAGATTAGCTACTTGTTCCTGTGCCCCTCAGGAGATTACAGGAGCCTGAGGCAGCTGGACAGGGTTGGGCTGAGGGAAGCCCCATGTGTGCCGAAGGGCAAGGCAAGCAGGGGAGGGCCTTGGCTGGTGATAAACTTGGGGTAGGATTGGGGGCAAAAACTATCTGTAGAAAGTGAGAAAACAGTCAAAGGAGAGCAAGACCAAACAGGTGCTCTAAGCAACTTTCCTTTGCTACTTCCCAGGCACCCCTGCCACTTGCTGGGTGACTTTGTCTTGAATTAAAGTGAAGATGCCATGTCCTGAACATCTTTGAACTTAAAATAATCCTAATAATCTTATGTAAATGGCCAAAGAAAAAAATTAATTATGTTAATGTCATATTTACTAGTCCAATAGTAAGTTGAAAATCATGAAATCATTCTTCCCTCTAAATCAAAAGTAGATCAAATTTCTTGGCTCAGATAAATGATCCAAACTTTAATGTTGTATGTATGAATGAAAATAAAATCTAAAGCACCCCGCCCAGCTTACAGAATAAGGAGACCCCAGAAAAACCTTAAAGCTTGAGTTGCAGGTCATAAGAAGAAGGGCGATCAGACAAGGCCTAGTTACAAACGGCCTGTCTTTTTTGAGTTATTCTTTATAACAATCAGATACTAAATCATTAACAGGCCTAAGGCCCTGTAAGATGAAAAGGGACACTAAAAAAAGGGCTCCAAGGGGGGATGAGAGGAAAACAAACAGGCCCTGCTGAACCAAGATGTTTGAGGGCCCAGAAGCATGTGGGTCTGCAGTAACGTGGTAGCCAATGACCAATTAAAAAGAGAGCATTAATGACCAATAGAAAAGGGCAGTACTGTGTGGGGGCACACAGCCAATGAAAGCCTTGCAGCCAGTTTCAAATGGAGAAAGTATTTACACTCCTGCATGCCTTTGGTCTCAGTCTCTCTCTCTTTTTCTCCTTCACAGACGGACCCACTTGCACCTCCCTTTGCAAATGCTCTAAACTTTCTCTTTGTTCTTCCTAAATAAAATCTCTTTGTTACCCAGAAACTTGTGTAGGTTACTTTTGCTTTCTACTCGCACTGCCTGTGCTGCTCCAGTTTTATTTCCAGTTTACACTCACTTGAGCTTTCCCTTACTGTTGTGCCTCAGTTGGACTCTGTAGCTCAGCGGAGTAATTGAACCAGGTCAACTGGATTTGGGGAACTGGGGCCCTCAACACCAAACGTAAGACAAATATTTGAATCACACCTTCAAGCCTTCAATTTTCTTAACAGATCACGTGAGTTTCAATTACTATTCAGTGGCTTATCTGAAATTGACAGACATCTTTATCATAATTTAAAACATGCCAGGCCTTTAGATAAGGTTCATTTCATTCACCATTCAAATCAATGAATCTTTTAAACCCATCTGTATCTCATAAGCATGCCCTCCACCCCTCATTCTAGATGTCCTGCTTGTAAGCGGGCGTCAAACCAATGTCAGTGTTCCATGCATTAAACGATTATTTTGTATGTAATTCCTGTCTCCCTAAAATGTATAAAACCAAATCGTAATCTAGCCATGGAGCGAACACTTGCTTGAGGCTTCTTGGCCACGGCTCTCCTTGCCATGGTCACACACATTCAGCTCAAAAATAAACTAGAGTGTGGATTCTTTTCTGTGTACATATGTATCTGGGGTTATATAACTTCTATGAAATATTTCTGTGTGAATGTTAACCTTCTTTATTGTAGTACCTGTTCTTAAAAACAATGTTAAAAACACTTTATATCATGATTATCTCTAGTTATGTAAACTTATTGGGAAAATATTTTGATCATTAAGTACAGCCCCAGAGGGCTTAATTCAATCCCTAACTAAAAATATTTGACACTAATTAAGAGTGAATATCCAACTCATCTAATCAACAACAACAAGATTTCTCATACAAAAGAGAGGGCAGTGTGAATGTGATTATAGAAGTCTCAATATGTTTTTTACTTAAAAACTACATAATACACATCCTTTACAGCAATTGGTGTGCAATCACATTGGATTGGAAAAGAAATTTCTTTATGAAGACACAGTACAATCAGGCATAAAGAACATTAAAGAGATAAGATAATTGTTAAACAACTGACGTAACATCACACACGTGGGATATAACAATTATAGAAATACATTTCATGAAAAACTTAAAAGACATTATAACTCCAAAGATTATGAAGAAAATTTAAGAGAATAGAAATACGTGGCGCGTGGAGGGGGGTGTTGCCCCCCCTCGTTAGTAGCAATAGTTGTGTAGAAAACAATTCCCTTTGAACTTGGGAAATAATAGTGTGTGTCATGCCTTGGCACTTTATTTTCTGTGGTACAGAAGGTAATAGCACAGATTTAAATTAACCTTATTTTTTTGATATATTGTCTCTAAAAGAAAATCCGTTATCTGCTTCATGCAATTTGAAAACTAATTGAATAAAACCTATTAGAATTTACTTTTTTTTCACTTGTGACTTGTAGGAAGTAGAAAAGTCATCTGTTGTAAAATTTCCTGGTATTGAAAGGTTTTCTAAATTATAATAACTAGCCATTTTTTTGAAATGCAGTTAATTACTAATATGACTTACATCAAGTACATTTTATTATTATACTAGTATTAAAACAATAGCCCTCCTCGCAATTTGGGTCCCTAAACACCTTTGGGGTTTTTGCCATTCTGGTATGTCAAGTTTAAGCATATCCAGACTCCATTTTATAAACGTATGTATTTACCTTAATTTTCATTAAAACATTGTATACCGGGAGCGAAATTCATTGTCAGTGAGCTTGTCACTTGCAATGAACTTATAAATATAACAGGTATTTGATGCCTGATAAATTCTGCAAGCTTTGGAAAATGTAGAAGTGGTTTTTCTAACGGCGTAATCTTTTTCCAAAAATGAATGACTTCAACATCCAGGTGTCTATGGTTTTGTAGAAATTCAGGAACAATTAAGTTCAAGTGGATTCAATATTAGATAGAATTATATTAATATCATCATCCCTGCTGATAACAAAATTTCAGTGACATTGAAATCTTACATTAAATCTTTGAAATACAGGAGAGAGAGGGAGAGAGAGAGACGCACACACACAAGCGTAATTCAATGCATAATATAAAACAGTCCCAACACTTTCATTTCGTAAGACATCTTCTCATTGGTGTCATTGGCACATAATGAGGAAAAGAGTTGACTGTTTCATATGACTGGCAGGGTTTTGGCAACACCTACTTCTTTACCGTTTGTCCTATTATAGCAATCATATTAAATTCAGACTGCTCAGGATTCCTGGTTCCACACGTTGAGTGCTATGTACATGGTCTGTTATTCCATTCCCAGAGTTGCTTGTAATTACTGGTTTTAGTTTATTAGTGTTCGTTCCAGGCAACCATCATTCTCAGAAACTGTCTGCTTCTGCAAAATTTTAACCTTAGTAAGTGTAAATAAAATGGGAGATTTGAAAGTTTGAATTAAAAACTCAGGTCATCCAGGTGGACGTGAAGTACACCCGTGCCTTAGCCCAGTCTTCTTTCGCACCTCGCTCACAGCACGGTGGCAATGGCTTTGTAAACCATTGTCTCTGAGTGAGATGACAGTGGTGAGATTCAACATTAACACTCAGCTGCTTCTCCCAGACCTCCACAGGTTGGCAGTAGTGACGATGGTGGCCCCTGTTGTAGAAACCTGTGCAGTAAAAGACTTTAGTTCACACAGGCTAAAAATCTGATGTCAGGTAGCATCATTTAAAGCAGTGGCTCTCAACTCTTAGGATGCTTCCAGCACCTGTACGGCTTGTTAACACAGAGGTTCCTGAATACCACCCCCCAAATTTCTGCTTAGTTAAATTGGGATGGGATGGAAATCTGCATGTCTACTAAGCTCGCGGGTGATGCTGACACTGATGGTTTAGGAACTGCACTTTGAGAATCATCGATTTAGAGCCAAAGAATTCTGACTTCTGATGGATATGTCCTAACAACTATCTGAATCTGTCTTTCTCCTTCCCTCCCGCTGTCCCTCCAGTCTGTCTGTCCAATCCTCTCTCTCCCTCTCCCCTCCCTTTCCCCCACCTCAAATGGTAAGAAGTAAGCATACTAAGGTCTAAAGAATTTATTCTTACTCTGAGCTAATACTTTGCTATTAAGGCATATATCAATGTTATTTGACAATATCCCCACAGTATTTAAAGGGCTTTCATTACTATCTGAAAATTACAACTCTCTTTTCATGCAGCAAAAATAAGACATTCTCTAATGTACAAAGGGGAGAAAGGAGAAAGTTAAAATACTTTGCTTTCATCAATATAGTGCTGCTGTTTAATAATATAATCTCAATAAACCTTGCATAAGAGGGTAGTTTTTGCTTTGTTTAGTAAAAAGGCACAGGGTAACAAAATCTCAAATTCTAAGATTTGAAAAATAAAATATGGATAACTTTTATTTTTCTCAGAGGTTGATGAGTTGGAAAGAATATATTAATTATCTTCTGTGACAATCTTTTAAATACCATGCTCCATATCTTTTTTTTTTTTTTTTTTTAATATAACCAGAACACCTTCTGGTATAAGAACAGAGGAAAAACGTCTTTTCATAAATACCTCTCTTACTTTTAACTTAATTTTAAAGTGAATATTTGAAGCAGAAGAATTTTTCAGGGGAACAAATTTAAAATATTCAGGGCTTTGACTCCCAGATCTTACAGTTGGACAAAATATATGATAGTCTTATTCTATTTTGAGTTGTGAGTAACTCTCTCAAGTCTCCTAACCACCTGGTACTCAGCCCTAGGCTCTGGTGGAATTGGTTGATATTGACTGTCACCATAATTAAATGTGAAAGAAAGAAAGTGCAGTCATACTACTAAGGTTCTAGAGAGGACCATTGTCCTTGGTGGCTCTGTCATGCCCAGGAATTGTCCCCCAAGTCATTCACTGCCTTGGTCTCCGTCTACATCTCTCCCTCACTGGACTACAGCTCCTTTGAAGGCATGTGTGCACCTACCCCACCTCATTCCCTAGCACTTAGCACAGTAGTGAATTTTTAATTTGATCCATCAAGGCTGACTTCATCATTTTTATTGGTTAGGAGAATAATGTGATTTTCTCTTATTCTTAAATGTTAAATCCTTTCCTTAGAGATGGAAATTATTATGTATTAGCAGTTACTCAGAAACTTTTATTTTAATTCAAAATCTTACTGGCCATTTGTGAGACAAGAAATGTTAGCTACGGTCAATTTAGAAACCTGAGAAAATTGCGTAAATGGGTGATGAAATTAATGTAAAAATAAAGTTGGATAGTACATATTTCATGTAGTTCTGAAAGACAGATTTTGAGTTACCTATTATAATATGCTATTTTACTATTTTCTATATAAATATTTTCTCAGATGTCACCTGTAACCACAATCTTTTGTGATTTTTAAAAAACTATAAAGTCAACGAGTGTGGGTGTTGCCAATTAAGTTTGTAATCGCTACTTCTCTTAGTAGGCAAAAGCAAATCAATGGATTACTTTAGGGAATTTGGGGAATTTGAATGTGAGAGATTAAAATAACAAGGAATTGTAAGAAGAATTAGAAATGTTCAAACATTTAAGTGACAAAAATTATCACACATGAAACCTAAAGTGAAATAATCTGAAATAAATTCAGGTGAAGGTTAAACCTCTAAGACATTTAAATCAAAACTTGAGAGATTATTTTAATATGATTTTTTTTTTATTTCCAAAGAGCAATAGATTTTTAAAAAATGGGTCTACAAGTAATTTTAGCTTCCAATCATTAGGATAATAAAATTTCTGCTTTCCAGTGATTTCAAAAAGAATAGTTTTACTTGGGTATCTTGTCATATGAATAAATATTCTACCAGTTTTGAAGTGGTCCCGCTCCATTGGCTGCTGGGAGTGTGCTTATGCTGGTGAGCACAACTTGTTCTGAAAGTTTTGATATGTTATCAAAATTGCTGATCTGGGTGGTCAGGGACTTCCGGCTCTCTGTGCTGGTCCGTCCCCTCGTCAGCCGATCCTCCTGGCGATGGTGAACTCCAAGGCAACAGCAAGAAAATGCAGCTTTAAATTCCTCTCGAAATTTTCCTGGCAAACCAGAGACAATGAAAGGAAAAGGAATTATGTGCGACTGTTTCAACGAGTCATGACTAGAGTCCAACCGCCTTGCTCCCTTGAGCCAGGCTAACGATGAGGTGCCATATTTTGCAAAGATGGGGAAAATAGAGAAAGGAAATTGAGTTTATTGGAAGCTTGGTAGGCTCTTGAAACAATGATGTATTTTTATAAAATAATGAGACCACTTTTCATATGTGAGGTTTAGAGTTTCCTTTATACCTCTACAGTCAATCCTCATGTATTTGTGAATATAGGTATATTTTTACTATAAAACTATAATAGAAGTGGCCATCAGTAAAAGAACACCCAGAGATGCTTAATAATTTCAAAAACAATAAAATCTAGTTTGGATATTACCTAAAATGCCTAATTATACACAGTACCTAGAAAAATATATTGAAATATCTAGAAAAGTTTTAGTTTTATAATCTACATAAGGCAGAACCAAAAAAAAAAAAAAAAAAAAAAAAGAAGGGGGGAGCTTTAGAACGCATTGCTTGTCTTTAAATTACTGATGAGAAAGTATGAAGATGAAGCAATCACCTTTATTAGAGTAAATGACACTGCTAGGAATTGTCTTCTTTTCTCTCTGAGCCTCAGCAAGATTACTGAGTTATTGAGTAGATGAATGAGAAGATGGATGTTTCAGGATCTAACACAATAGGAGGTGTGTAATAAGTGCTTCTCCTAACTCACCCCAACCCCCATATCAGGATTGGACTTGGTTCTGTGGCTTCTGCTTAAACCCTTCTTATCACAACTTCTTTTTATCGGTTTTACCTGCTGGTACAGGCTTAGAGTCTTAGTATAGTAGCGCAATCTTTTCTTTGTTTCATAAGACAAAGTTATTTTTTAAAAATCTAATTGGTTGTCTTTTTTTTTTTTAAACCTATGCAGTCAGAAGGCCAAAGATGAAGTTGAAAGATTTATATAATTGATTAAGTATGCAATAAAATGAATTGCTATTCTTCCATATAAAATTACCATATACTTGAAGATAGAAATAGCAAAGGAACAGCCAAAGGGTTGGAGAAGAAGACAATGTAAAGATATAGCTAATGAAAACACAATTCTAAAAGGAAGACAGGCAAAATATAAATAAAATGGTAGCACAAAATGATCGTCTTGAAATGATTTTTATAATTACATTGACTTCACAAACAGATAGATGTGTACGTGTGTGCCATTTGGGTTATTGGTTAATATCATTTTTGGTGGCCAGAGAGAATTTTTGAGATAAAGCAAGAGATGATAATCCCATGAGAAATGTAAATATGAGAAAATATCTAAAAGTGAATAGTTTCCAATTCAATACTAATTAGGCTAGACATTTTGGTTAAGGAATAATACAGCAAGGCAGTTTAAATTATTTTATTGTTTTGTAAATCATAAGTTTAAAGAATGTCACATAGATTCTGTGTTATTTATTTCTCACAATGCTTTTCTCCTATTTCAACAATTTTTATGGAGCAAAAAAAACTTAGATAATTTCATCTGATGAGTTAAGTAACTTGTATTTTATCTCATAAAGGAAAAAAATACTCCACACCAATCAGGTCAGGGGAAAAATCATCTGAGTAGCAACTAAACTTTTCTTATAGTTCAAGAATGTTTGAAACCTTCCAATCATTGATTCCTCACCCTTGGTTAGGGCTAGGATTTATAGAAGAAACAGCTGAAACTCACCACTGAGAAAATTATAAATAATTGGGTTCGCAGCACTATTGGCATATACGAGCCAGTGTGAAAATGTAAACCAGGCGTACACAGTCTCTCTGTCTTCAGTGTGGGCAAACATTCCAAATACTCTGTAGGGAAAGAAGCAATAACAGAAAGTCAGTGTGATTCTGGAAAGTGCCTTTCAATGAACTAAATACAAAGGTGAATAAAGCTCTCGATAAGGGCTGTCTGACCTCTGTTGTCCTCTGCACAGGCATTGACCACTTATAGGTTTCTGACACTGTAATTGGTCTAGATAATTTCAGCGCCTGAACAGAATCTCCACGGCACAATAAATCAAAAGCCAAATCAGGTCTGAGAAGGGCCTCTTCCTTCTGTAAACAGCCAGGGTAGTATTTATCTTGAATAAGAATGCAGAATTTGAATATATATTTCCCTTAGTTCTGAATACAATGTAGCAATAGTGTGTTGCTAATTCAATTATGTATGTTATTTAAAAAGCAGTTTATGTTATTTAAAAAGCAGACTGTGATTTGAAATTGCAGTCTGCAAGTATCTTTCCCTACTTTCATTTATACATTAATCAAAGTACCACATTGTCAACTCCAGTCTTCCTGGCCTTTTGGAAATTTGGCCTCAGGGGCCTCCTTAGTACCCAGAGAAGAACTAGTTTTTAAGAGGCAGAATTCTGGAGATTTCTTAAAATTCATGAGTTTTAATTTTTAAACTCTGAAAATATTTTATTATGATATCCTTAAAGACTATTTTAAGATTTTCTTCATACTTAGAAATATCCAACCTATCAAATTCTATTCACTAACCTACGTCAGCTAATTGCAGCTACTCAGTAAGTGAATAATTTATTATCAAAGATGATAATGTATTTCCTGTCAGAGGCAGCATCATGGATTATATGATTTGTGCCCTATCTGTATTTTTTTAAATAAGAAGACATATGCTAGAAATGTATTTATGGTATACAGCAATGTTGTACATTACTAAAATTCTATCAGAGCATAAAGGGAAACAATAAAGTTACCTCAAAATATCTTTTTTTTTTTTATTTTTTTGAGACAGCGTCTCACTATGTCGCCTTTGGTAGAGGGTTGTGGTGTCACAGCTCACAGCAACCTCCAACTCTTGGGCTTAAGCGATTTTCTTTCCTCAGCCTCCCAAGTAGCTGGGACTATAAGTGCCCACAACAATGCCTAGCTTTTTTGGGGGGGTGGGGTGGGGTGGGGTTTGCAGTTGTCATTGTTGTTTAGCTGGCCCAGGCTGGGTTCGAACCCACCAGCTTCAGTATATGTGGCCAAGGCCCTACCCACTGAGCTTTGGGCGGCACTTTTTTTTTTTTTTTTTTTTTTTTTTTAAAGTCTCCTTCTGTTACCCTGGGTAGAGTGCTGTGTTGTCATAGCTACAGCAATCTCAAACTCTTGAGCTAAAATGGTTCTCTAGGGTCTCTGGAGTAGCTGGGACTCCACAAGGCCTGGCTACTTGGCTAGTTTTTCTATTTTTAGTAGAGATGGGGTCTCACTCTTGTTCAGGCTGGTCTCTAACTCCTGAACTGCGACGATGCACCTGCCTTGGCTTTCCAGAGTGCTGGGATTACAGGCATAAGCCACTGTGCTCTCCCATTAAAATATCTTTGAAATCTTAGCCAGCAGTTCTCAACCTGTGGGTCGCGACCCCTAAGACCATTGTAAAACACATCCTGCATATCAGACATTTATGATTCATAACAGTAGCAAAATTACTATGAAGTAATTCATAGTAGCAATGAAGTAGTAATGAAAATAATTTTATGGTTGGGGATCACCTCAACATGAGAAACTGTATTAAAGGATTGCAGCATTAGGAAGGTTGAGAACCACTGTTAGATTAACAAGAACTGCTTTAAAGAAATAGGATTTGACTAATCAGGCAAAAAGTTAAATTTCAAGGAAAAAGACCTAAGAATTTTTATTTCTTTGAAAGAAAGAAAAAAAAATTAAGATACAAGGGAAAATAGATAAATATTTGAAGAAAAGGTATGGGGTAATGAGAAAAACCATTTTAAATTTTATTTTAAAAGTTTTTATTTTGTGCGAAAGAAAAGAATATTCAAAACACAATTTAAATAATTTAAATGTAGCATGGACTTTCTTCCTTGAAAATTATTTGTTTTCTTTGGAAAGAAAGATACTGAAGTCAGATGAATAAGAGAAATATTGACAGTAGGTATTTGAAAGTAATTTTTTAAAAGGAGCAAGTGCTGAGATCCAGAGAAACCAAACAAAGAACTCAGTGACTAGTAAATCTGATTTTTCTTTAATTCGGACTGACTAAAATAGTAAAAAGAAAAAGAGAGAAAGGGAAGAAAAACTATCCAGTACATAACATATTTATAAATTTCATAAGAGAAAAAAACATCATCTAGCAAAAGACCAGAATAAATTTGAATGGAATTTCCGTGAGCAAAAAAAATAAGAGTGAAAGCATGAAAAGATATGGAAGGCAAAATAATTTTCATTTTTTTTTTTTGAGCTGGCAAATGTCTCAAGGACCTAGGCTTAAAGGTATATGATTCTCATACCTTCACAGCTATGCCTGCTATAAACAATACTTCTGAATAAAAGTTTATTTTCCACTTCTTCATTAAAAAAAAAACAACAAAAAACGTATCAAGCAATCAAAAACAAAGGCCAAAGAATGAGAATTGTTGCAGCTGGTTAAACCATCGTTTGCCCAATTCTAGCCAGAGCTTCTCCAGAATTCCCAGCTGTAAGGAATATGCTATTGAGTCTGACTTGGGGAAAAGTAAGAGGAGCAATTCTAGTTTAAGTTTGAAGCCGATTATAAATAAAATTAGCATTGCCTTGGGAGCAGTCCATGTACAACAGTGGTAGTAATTCCTAATTAAGTTTGTTGGCCATGAAGTTCAGGGTGTCCCCCTGCCTCTGCCTCTGCTGCTCATGTCCTTGGTCAATGGTTTGAACTTAATATTCAACTCTGCAGCATAACAAATAACATACGTTCCCTCACTGAAAAATTTTGTGCTGACTTTTATTAATAGTTGTCTTGAGTTTGATTCAGACCCCAGGAAATGGATTTTCTTTCTTCTTTCTTTGTTTTAAAACATTCAACACATTTCATCTGCCTTGATTGCTTTTGTAGCTGTTGTCTAATGCTCAAAAATGCACTTTAAAGTATATAATTAGAAAACCAACAAAACATTCTTGTCTCTTTTTTCATTAGAATTCTGTCAAGATTGCCTTTTGTTTTTGAAAACAAAAAGTTTTGGAAAACCCACTTGTTCTCATGAAAAAAGAACTGCAGGCTGTAAATTAATTGCTTAGTGTTAGAACTTTTTCTGTATCTGAGGCTTAGTAATTAGCTTGAAGATATTGGAGAAACATCTGTTTTATATCTGCCATTCAACCGAGAATCGCCATGGACACAGGCATATGTGTGTGTGAGCACTCTACAAGGCTACTCACCTTACCTTGGCCTGGCAAGCTATCTAGGCAGAAAGTTTAAAATTTTGTCTGCTAAAGATACACAAAGTTCTTAATTAGGAATCAAGAAATGACAAGCAACTTCATTTTCAAATAATAGATGAACTTTACCTCTTTAGCACATTGAGGATGCTAATTGGTAGATAGCAAATTGCAAACACCAAAAGCACGACCATCAGCATCCGGGCCGTTTTCCTTCTGGCTCGGATCTGCTTTATTTCAGCGGCCACAGCACTTATCCTAGACTTGGTCTGTTGTCCTGGTCCTCGAGCTTGTGAAACAGGCTGCAGGGGCTTCCATTTTCTCTGAACTACAGAAGATGTTCCAGGGATCTGAATGGAGGAGAGAGTCTGCATTGCTATTTGACTTAGGAAAATTCCACTTTGGAGATTTAATTAGAAGACAGCCAGGAAAGTGTCCAGGACGCTTGGGAGGTTTGAGCGTCTGTTTCTCCAGAACATTTGCTGAACTGAGTATTTTCTTGGCATTTACTCAGCGGAATGCCAAATAGGGGTTTGGGTGGAAAGAACAGTTAAAACATCACAATTTTGTCGACGCCTAAAGAGAGCTCTTAGTGGAAAAGATATCTCCTTGTAAGAAGAAAAAAAACCTATGGAAGGAGAATGGTAAAAGGACTGTCAACCATATTATCTTGTTAGAGTTCTTTACCTAAGTTTAAGGAGAAGGAAAATCTGCAGGGACTGTCAAAGGGACCATGGATGGATTTTTCACGCGTCAACACTGCCATCTGCTGCCAGATAGAGAGTTAGGACTTAACTACCTACTGCTTTTTATTAGGTTTTCTGCTTCTTAAGTCTTGACAAAGCAAATCTTTGAATGAAAAGTATAGGAAAACAGATCAAATATTCTCTGTTCACTACTTGTATTTATGAATTGTTTGAAACCAATTTTGTCCTGCGGCTCTTTAAAATGCCCACAAAAACACTGAGAATTCCTGATGGTCTTATATCAACATTTCAAATAGCTGGGATATGTAACAAGAGTTACACAACTTGTACTTTTCCATTCCTTTTCAGTTGTATTTGATAATAGCCTGGAGTCCCTCCAAGTATAATATTTTCTTAATAATAATCTCACGAAGATTGATAAAGCTTAGTGAGTAAAACAATAAAAATCAGCATGTGTAATTTTTTTAAAGAGGAAAATACTCCAGCAAGCGTAATATAAGGCCATCTTAGTTCTATTAAGATTACTCAGCTGTTGCTTTTATCTCTCTGCTGCAAGCCAGGAGAGGCCAATGTGTCCCTGTGGTCTCTCAGAATGGACGTCGGATGGAGTCTGATGTTTTTTATACCATACAATCAAAGTCTGTTAGATATTCTTTAACTTGAGAACAGATTTTTACTTTTATGTTCACACAGATAAATTAATATGATGCTCCCTTTGACCATCTTCTGTCTTGAAAAAGATGCAAATGATACTAATAAAAACCTTCTACTAAGTAGAAAACATCCAATAGATTATTTCTCTTCCAACTCTGCATTTCCTGTTATTTAGATTACTCTTTTTATGTAGTGGTAGTTAAACTCAGTCTTTTAATCTCTCAGGTGGGGGATAGGAGCTGAGAATCCTCTCTCCTCTGTGACTTTCTTTTGAAGTAGCAATTTTTTAAAATAACTGACAGGAATCAACATTGAATGCTGGAAAGTTCCAGAAGACTTCTAGCACAGGGTCTGCTAAGTGACTTTGAACTGTTTTCTAAATGACCTCTCAGACATAATTTAAACTTTATTGATTTTACTACTGAGTTCACAGTTCATCTTTTTACACTATGGTACAAAGTAATAAATGCAATACGATACAGAAGTTAGTAAATCCTTGACTACTTGCCTAGTTATACAAAAGCAGTAATAATCATACAAGTCATACAAGAGGACTTTGAAAGATCCAACCTGGGATGCTGTTCGTGTGGGAAGGTCATCCTTGTGCCATGTCAGTGGGGGCCCAACCACCTCTGACTGGAAATTGCTCATGTCATTCACACACCACTTTTAGTCTACTATTATGAATAAACTTTATAAATCCACTTTAACACAAAAATACATCCTGAAAGAGGTATTACCACAATTATGAATTGGAAATATCATGTAAACAATAGACCTTAAACCCCACCCTGTCTAAGAAGTCATTTTTGATTAGGATGAGGTTGTAGGGAAAGAGAAAATATGCTCCAGGCATTGAAAAGGGAAGAAGAGATTATGAACAATCAATAAGTTTGCCAATATACAAGAAATGCACAAATACATTAACAAACAGAAATGACCAAAACTGACACTGTTCTTATAAATTTCTCCAGGTCTATGTGTATAGTTCATTAATGAACTTTATGAAACATTAAAGAATAAATAATACCAATCTTATTCAGAACCCTTATGAAATTTATAAAGAAGATAATATCTACTAGCCATTTTCATGAGGCTACAATTACCTTGATAATCAAAGATCTGACAAAAAAAGAAAGCCAACAACTAAATATTCCACATGAATAAAGTTAAAATACACCTTAAAAATACCTTATCAAAGTCGGCAATATATAAATAGGATAATAGTTTACTTAATTAGCCTTATTCCAGCTGTGCAGTATAGGCTCAACATTCAAAGAACCACCTACATGATTTATCATATTAACAATATGAAGAAAAAAATGATCATTTCAATAAATAAAGAAAAAGCATTTAAAAAATCCAATACCCATTTATGATTAAAATCCTCAGTTAATGGTAATAGAAAACAAAATTATCTGCCTGATGAAAGGCATTTATGAAAAGAATTTTTGTATTGTCCTATTATGTGGTGAAAGATGAATACCTTCCTTCAAAATTAGGAAGAAAGTAATTAATTCTTTACTCAACCACTTCTACCTAACATTGTACTAGAGTTACTAGCCAGTACAAGAAGACAAGAAAAATAAGTAAAATGCATACAGATTAATTTTATTGAAAAAAAAATTATTGCTTGTGAAAAATCCTAAAGATTCTAAAAATAATAAAATCCCAAGTGAACTAATAAATGAATTTAACAAAATGCAGAACACTAAATGAATGAGCAAAAATAAATTGCATTTGTATATGCTAACATTATACAAATAGAAAATTAAATTATAAAACAAAAGTTTTAATAACAAAAGAATGCATTTGGGGGCATACATGTAATAACATGTGAACAAAACATGTAAAAAAGAAAACTATGAAACATTGCTGAGATACTAAAAAAGATTTAAATAAATGAAGAGATTCACTATGCTTATGGTTTAGAAGTTTTAATATTATTAATATGAAAATTCTCCCAAGATTGAGCTATAGATTAAATGCAATCAATTGATTTTAATTTTTTATGAACATGCAAAGGACTTGGGATAGCCAAAGTAAATTTTTTTTTCCTTGCAGTTTTTTGGCTGGGGCTGGATTTGAACCTGCCACCTCTGGCATATGGGGCCAGCACCCTACCCCTTTGAGCCACAGGTGCCGCCCCCCCAAAGTAAATTTTTAAAAGTGTAAAGTTGCAGGACATTTGTCATCTGATGTTAGGACTCATAATAAAAATAAAGTATACGTTTATGGGTATTGTGATTGTGTGTATTCTTGAGGACTAGTCTGTTGTTATTATTTCCAATTTATCTCTTGAAAGTGTCTAAGAAAGAGACGGTCCACAAAAGCATATGAAGCTGTGAAGAAATCCAGCAAAGCATCCTTTAATAACCAGGGAAAGGAGGACAACTATTCAAAGTAAAGAGAAGCAGAAAGACATACTGGACAGCCACTCAAAGGGGATGTATGAACAATGAAACCATGAACAATATTGCTTAATGTCGCCAAAAGAATGAGCAAGAAAGCCTTGGTAAAATATTCTTGAGAAATCATTGGTGAATCTAGACTGTGTATGGTAGCTCATATCTGTAATCTCAGAACTTGGGGACGCCATGATGCAGGTTTGCTTGAGGCCAGGATTTCAAGACCAGTTTGGACAATGTAGTGAGACCTCCATCTCTGCAAAACTGAAACAAAAATATTGGCAGGGCAGGATGGTGCATGTCTATAGTCTAAGACAGTAGGAAGGTTGAAGCAGGAGGATTTCTTGAATCTAGGAATTTGCTTGCATCACTGGACTTGAGCCTGAGCAACAATGAAAGACCCTGTTGAAGAAAAGGAAGGAAGGGAGAGAGGGAGGGAAGGAGGGAGGGAGAGAGAAAGAAAGGGAAGGAAGGGAAGCAAAGGGAAGGGAAGGGAAGGGAAGGGAAGGGAAGGGAAGGGAAGGGAAGGGAAGGGAAGGGAAGAAATAATC
>CAUYPK010025178.1:0-32029 GCA_963574355.1 Loris lydekkerianus
ACTCCCAAATATTTCATCTTCTTTGGCACTACTGTGAAAGGAATAGAGTCCTTGACTATTTTTTCGGCTTGGCTATTGTTGGTATATATAAAGGCTACAGATTTATGGGTGTTGATTTTGTAGCCTGAGACATTGCTGTATTCCTTGATTACTTCTAAAAGTTTTGTAGTAGAATCCCTAGTGTTTTCCAGATATACGATCATATCATCTGTGAAGAGTGAAAGTTTGATCTCTTCTGACCCTATGTGGATACCCTTGATCGCCTTTTCTTCCCTAATTGCAATGGCTACAACTTCCATTACAATGTTAAAGAGCAATGGAGACAATAGGAAACGTTGCCTGGTTCCTGATCTGAGTAGTAATGATTTCAATTTAACTCTATTCAATACAATATGGGCTGTGGGTTTGCTGTAGATGGTCGCTATTAGTATAAGAAATGTGCCTTCTATACCAATTTTCTTAAGTGTTCTGATCATGAAGGGATACTGGATATTATCAAAAGCTTTTTCTGCATCAATTGAAAGAATCATATGGTCCTTATTTTTTAGTTTGTTTATGTGAATTACATTTATAGATTTACGTATATTGAACCAGCCTTGAGACACTGAGATAAATCCGACTTGGTCATGGTGTATAATTTTTTTGATGTGTTGTTGAATTCTGTTTGTTAGGATCTTATTGAGTATTTTAGCATCAATATTCATTAGTGATATTGGTCTATAATTTTCTTTTCTTTTTGAGTCTTTCCCTGATTTGGGAATCAAGGTGATATTTGCTTTGTAGAATGTGTTGGGTAATATTCCTTCTTTTTCTATATTTTGAAGGAGGTTTAGTAATATAGGTACTAGTTCTTCTTTAAAGGTTTGGTAAAATTATGATGTAAAGCCATCTGGTCCTGGACTTTTCTTTGTAGGAAAATTTTGTATAGTTGATGCTATTTCAGAACTTGATATAGGCCTGTTCAACATTTCCACTTCATTCTGGCTAAGTCTTGGTAGGTGGCGTGCTTCCAGGTATTGGTCGATTTCTTTCAGATTTTCATATTTGTGAGAGTAGAGTTTTCTTGTAGTATTGGTTAAGGATTTTTTGAATTTCTGAGGGGTCTGTTGTTATTTCATCATTACCATTTCTGATGGATGAAATTAGAGATTTTACTCTCTTTTTCCTGGTTAGTTTGGCCAAAGGTTTATCTATTTTATTGATCTTTTCAAAAAACCAACTTTTAGATTTATTGATCTGTTGTATAGTTCTTTTGTTTTTAATTTCATTTAATTCTGCTCTGATTTTGGTTATTTCTTTTCTTCTGCTGGGTTTGGGGTTGAAGTGTTCTTCTTTCTCCAGTTGCTTGAGGGGATCACACTTTTGCTCAGACTAGTCTCAAACTCCCGAGCTCAAGCAATCCACTGGGATCAGCTTCCCAGAATGCTAGGATTATAGGTGTGAGCCACTGTGCCTGGCCTACTGATTTTAATGTTAATCCCATCTAAAAAATACTTTCACAACAAATAACTGGGCACCATAGTTTCAATTTTATTGTAATATCTCATGACTTTAACAAGTCTGGAAACCATGTTCTAAGAAGGGAAAGAGGACTAGCCTTTCATTATTTTTTAATAATCCTTTGTGTAACAAAAACACAAATTATTTAACTTGTGTTATTTATTATTTTATCTCGTAAACTGTCATTCAAATTATTTGAAGACTGAGTATCAAACAGTAAAATGCTCAATACCCATAGGTAGAGTCAATATCCAAAAATTTTAGATAAATTATTAAAGATCATTAAGATTATTGAATGTTTGGTTTGTTCCTCTTATCCTTTTTGCTGTCTCCTATCCAGACCCCACAGAGTTTTCTTGTATCAGAGCAAAATTCCACTGAATCCCATCCACCACCACCAGCATGTGTTCCCTTAAAGCAAAGTTACACAGCCCTGGGTGTCAGAAGAGCTCTTAGAGTCTAACTGAGTGAGTAACCGAGCTGCTGTCCCTCTCACTGTGGCCAAGCTTGTTTCTCTTTGTCCTGACCAGATAGTTCTGAAACTAGAAAAGGCGGGACCTCCTGCTAAGTTTCTCTTCTCTGTTGTTGCCTTACTGCCTTCCCAAAAGCCCCAGAAAAATGTGGGGGCCCTGTTTACCACTGCCGTATGGAGATACGGGGTGCTTCTCTCAGTTAAGAGAAAATGCGGGGAGGTGAGCCAATGACATGCAAAACCACATTTGCTTTGCTGCCTCCATCTCATCTCATCTCCATACCTGTGTGAATAGGTTACAGGGCATCAGACTCTCACACCCTGCTGGACCACACTGCTCTTTATCAGGCATGGAATTAATTTCTATCCCAGGTTGACACAGATTGGCCATCTCAGAGGACAAAGTAAACCAGATATAAAAATCATAGGAAACCTTGAAATATGTCCAGCCAGAGAAGCCTTCAAGAGACTCTCATAGCTTTGATTTGATTTTTTTTTTGTTTGTTTGTTTTATTTTAGCAAAGGCCTTTCTTCCAAAAAAAAAAAAAAAAAAAAAAAACTCCTGAGGAATAAATTATATGTGATATATCAATGTGAAAATAGAGCTACTGGTCTAGTTGAAAGACAGTTGAGGTTACTGGAGCAAAGCCCCCTTTCTCATTGTTGTCAGTGACTAGCAGTACCCCTAGCTCCCCAGACTGGCCACCATGAGACCCCTTCAGGGCCCTGGGTACAGAAAAAGCATCATTGAGAAACTCTTTCTTGTCTAATATCCTTTCCAAAGTATGACATGATACCATCTCCGACTGGACTTCTAGTTTTTGTTTGTATCACACAGATCTTCTGTCTAATGCAGCTGCAGGCTATGCCCCCCCACTCCATGGACCACAGAGTAGCCAGCAGAGGACAGCACGGTTGGAAAACAATAAGCAGGGAGAGTTTTCTAGCGAATCCAGAACTATCTTAGATATCTTCATTCCGGAAGGCAATCAGGATAGACTATAGGAAAAGCTGATACAACTAAAATATAAATATAGTAAGTGCTTCCTTACATAAAAAAGCCAGTTTCAGTAAAATTTATTCTTAGGAAATTTCAAAGCTTATAAATATCTACCACTATTACCTACAGCGAAAAATCCCACATATCCTGCTGCTCCTGACTGGTTTGTCAAACTCATCATTTTGAGTAGAGGAGCTAAAGTCATATAATGTAGTTGTGTGTTCGATGGCCTATGTGTGCCATGGGTGGAATTTCCTGTGTCAACAAAAGGAAATCACAACATGTATAAAAGCTGCAAATGTCCCTTATTATATTAGCATTTCTTTTGTAGAAATGATACATTTTTATACTATACCCTGGAACCAGAAGAAGATTAAAAGAGTTGAAAGAGCAAAGTAACTCATAAGCCAAATTCCAATCTCATACCTGAATGAATTTGAAATGGAAGCCCAGTAAGAACTTCAGAACAAGATACAGAAACTGTTAGTTAAGTAACTCTCTTCTTAGTCATCACCACTAACTTAATGCTCATTACAAGGAAGAGGAGGACCTATCCAATTACCCACTGCTGGGTTTCCTGTTGTGCTGATGAACAGAAAGAGAAACAGCGACTACCACCAAGTGACAATTCATGTCTGTGTGTAGCCTGCAGTTTGACCACACATCTGAGTGTGCTGAGTTCTGATAAGTCAACTTAGGTAAAATCTCATTACCAGAAATGCCAGAAATAGTACCAGCAAAATGCCCTAAGAAAACCCTCAAAGCTTATGCTGCTCCTTTCATTCTAAAACAATTTCATCCTAGAGTATTAAGTGCAACAAGTAAGGTCCGTCTCCAAGAGGTAGTCTGGGGTAGGGCTGCCAATGAGGGGTGCTCAAGCTTCACCAAACCAGAGGGCCCAGCATGAGGTGGGTGGGGTGGTCTAACGCAGGCTGCCAGGTCGGGAGTGGAAGGAGGAGGGCACGCACAGGAGGCACAGGGGTCTGAAAGTAGGATGTCAGAGTCGTAGTGGTCATGAGCAGGTACAAGTGGCAAGGTGGCAGCCAAAGATTGGTTATGCACAGGAGGGACAATCAAATAGGATGATGGGAACCCAGATTCTCCTTCTTCAGGAGTAATAAATATGGAAAGAAAGAGAACTAGAATGAACCTGTGGGTTTGGTTGCAATTGAAGATAATGAATTAAACTCATCATTTTGAATATACATTGATGAATAGATAGAGATGTGAATTTAGGTACCCACAGATAAAAATGTATCTGTTCCCTGAGAGGTTTGGGGAGAATGATCCCCAACAAAAGCATTGAGTAACACCTGGAACCCAAATCTTAGTTTCTAAAAACTGCTCTCCACTAAACCAGGGCCCCTTGGGGAAATGACTGATGGGGACAGAAACAGTACAGAATGAGTCTGGAAGAGCTTTTGGTTTGGAAAATACACAAGTGTTCAAAAAGTAAGGATATGTCAAAAGGACAGGGAACCTTGTTGAAGGGGCTCACACTGGCTAAATCAGAGGTAATGTAAGTACCAAAATAATTAGTGAATAAAACAAAATAAGAAATATGTGTCCACATTGATAAAAGCAAATGAATAAGTTGAGTTTCACATAAGAAATGGGCTGTTTACATAATACAAAAATACATAATATGACAAAATACCTACCCCAAATAATTATTATTTTAAAAGATGGAAAGAATAACTTTATAGTAAAAAAGACTGGCAGATCTCACCTTAAGTCATCAAAGCTGACTCTTGGTAGTGAGGCTGAGGATAGGCTGAAAATAGGCATGAGACTGCTGTTTTCCGAGAAAACACAATTATGACGTTTTAAAATGATGTAAAGGTATAACTGTGATAAAATGCTAAATTGAAAAAATTTAATAAAAATTCCTGTCTTTTATTCTTTGATCTTATTCACTGAAAGCTAGAAAACAAACAAATACTATCAAGACAATTCAATCATAACGCAGTGGTTGAAACAAAGAAAAAACGAAAAGGCTTTCACTAAGTGGGGAAAAAAAATCATATAATGGCTCTCAAATTGAGAAATCCTGGATTTTTGATCAAATCCTTGATCCTCAGAGTTTTAGATGTTACCAATTTGAAAGAAGCAATTTTAAATTGCTAAAATAAATACTATCATTAGTATTCACAAATCCTTGATGCTCAGAATTCCAAATGTTAGCAATTTAAAAGAAGCAATTCTAAATTGCTAACTGAATACTAGCATTAGTTATTGCAGGTAATAAAATAATTATCTAGCATTTGCAGAGTTCCGCTGAGGGGCCAGCATTGTTCTCAGTAGTTAATGTGCATTGTCACATTTTATTTCCACAATTTCTCTATGAGGTAGGTACAATTATTATCCCCATTTTATAGATGAGGAAGCTGAAGCAGGGAAAACTTAAGAACCTAGCCTAACACCACACAACCCAGGTAGTTTAACTCTTGTGTATGTGTATTTATTTATTACACTGACAGTTGTGATTCTTAATTCTAACTCATAGTTCTGTTCCTCCTCGGTCAACTACAATCTATCTCTGTCCCACAGCTGACTGTCACCACCTTCATTCTAATCCTGCCATTTAATGCTTTAGCTCTTAGGAACCTTGTGATCCCTTTCTCTCTGTCCAGATTCTCCCTATAATGAAGCTTTCAAAAAGTGATTTATCCAGGCCTACCCTTGAAAAACAAGTGGTGACATCCCATTTCCTGCAGGTGGAATTCATAGCCCTAAGGAGGGTATTCAAAGCCTTATACCATAGGTCCAGTAACAACCACACTTTCTATGAAATGCTCTCTCCAGCCAATCCCACCAAAGCCTCCTATGAAATCCTTCTCTTTGCCCCTACATAAGCTCCACCGATATTTCTAAAATGCCCTGCCCCCTCTTCCATCCCAAGAAATTCTTTCCTGTTAAGATCCATTTTATATGTACAATCTTCCAAAAAGCTTTGGTTAGGGGAAGTCTCAGCCAAAAACTAAAAATGTCCTCAAAGTAAGAACAGTATCTCCTTGTCTTCAGCACAAGGAGGTATCCTTATGCCTAGCACAAGAACTGGTAGGTAGATAAGGGCTTATTAAATTCAATGTTAAGGAAATGAATTGAATTTATGAATGTACCCTTTCCAAATTTTGAAAGCCATTAACTGTGGCTGAAGTTAATAGATCACTTTTAAGAATAGAGATTTATTTTACAGATAATCTTGCTCATCTAATTTCCTGACATTGCAGGTCTGCTGCAATCCTTATCCAGTTCACTAATCAGATGTGAAACTGAGGGCCAGCTTGGCGCTGCAGCTGCAGTGAGCCACTTGCCTGGGGGAAGGTACATAGCAGACATTTACATTTTGGCCTTTAGATGAAGACATTTTTTGTTGTTTTCAGAACAAAGCAAAATTCTTCAAAACTGAAACAATAAATCCAATGCTATTTATGATCAGGGATGAATACCTAGCATCATTTACCAAATGTACAGCTTCCAGGGGTGTGTTTCCAGTCTTGTCACCATTGTAAGTGCTAAACTGCCAATTCAAAACACCCCCACGGCTAACTTATGTAAACCAAGCCTTTAACAGGATATTCTATCTAAATGACTCTTCCTGAATGGAGGGAGACAGACACTTCTCTGAGGTGAGACTGTCATATTAAGACACATGTGCATACACACACACACATACGAACCAGAACAATGGGTTTGAACCTACAGTTGGTATTTTTCTCTTCTTTTCTGGGCAGAAGTAGTGTAAGAGAAAGGGCACTGGATTACAAATCCAGAGGACTTTGGAATAAATCATAATAATTTTTTAAAACTACACAGCAATCACAAGTGCCATGAGTTTTTCTAATGCTTTATAAACATTAAATGAGCTTATCCTCTTAACAAACCTAAAAGGTGGGAATTATTACTTTATGGAGTTGAAGCTGAGGCACAATATTGAGTTGACCATATTACTCCATTATAAGGAGTGGACTGGAGTTTAAGACAAGGCATTCTAGACAACTGGGTGTGGGCTTTTGACCACTTGCCCCACTATTCAGTAATTCTATTTACAAAATATTCTGTTATCACGTCTTATAATTTGTTCCATTTGTTTGAGTTTTCAAGCAGTAGCAGATTTGTCTTGCAAACTGTCTTCATGTTTAAGAATATCTATATTAAAGAAGAAATATATATTCAATTGTCATGTGAGGCCAGGCACAGTGGCTCATCCCTGTAATACCAGCACTTTGGGAGGCCAAGGCAGGAGGATCACTTGAAACCAAGAGTTCAAGATTGCAAATAGTCATGTGATATTAATTAAATGCACCAGATTATAGATGGTCTTGTAGCTTAAAATGTAGCAGACAATAAAAATGCTGTTTCCTCAGCTGTCCTTCAAATGCCTGATCCATCCCTGGGGCATAAAACTCCCATTTCGGGTGGCACCTGTGGCTCAAAGGAGTGGGGTGCCGGCCCCACATACCAGAGGTGGTGGGTTCAAACCCGGCCCTGGCCAAAAACTGCAAAAAATTAAAAAAAAAAAAAACTCCCATTTGGTAACAGGCACATAAACAGATGCCTCCCATAATTCAATGATTCTACACCTCATTCTTTTCACCACCAACAAAGAGAACTATGCTTCCCTCAAAAAATAAAGCCAGAACTACGTTGAAATCACTATGAATTTAACCCCTCTGGTACCCAAGGTTTTCTCTTTGAGGGGAAGCTCTAGACACATTATTCAACTAAATCACAACTCTTGCAATATTGTATCACCAGATACTAACAACACAAAAAAATGTTCAGAAATTAAACCAAGCGAGAGCAGTAGAGTGCGCTGAATGAGACAGGTCCCGGGAGGTTTGCAGTACTTGAGTGTCCAGCACCTTTTCTGAGCAGAAGTGCTGGGTAAACTCAATTTGCCTTATAATGTCACAGCTCTACTTCTGCCTTAGATTCACCTTCAGGATTTCATTTCTTTACCCAGAGCAGGAACATATCTGACTATCGCTGTTTCTCTGCCTGCAGGTTTTATGGGGACAGTGAACTACAGTACATTGTGCCATTAAACCATAACCAGGCAGTAAATTACAGGGAGGAAACAAAAGCAAATTCTGCTGAGCAGGGTGATTTTTTTTTTCTTGAAGTGAACAGTTGTACCTTATTCCGAATGAGCAAATAAAACAGTGAAACGTTTCTTAGGAATTTGTCATCATAACTCATTTTTATTTTGCCTTTAGTTTAGCAATAGAAGCAATATATGAAAGAAACAATTTTCACATGGGGGAAGGTGAGGAGAGAGAACGTTGGTACCCCAGCAGTTGTAATAGTTACCAAGTAAGCCCTATTTCAGTAACCAAGGATTTTTTTTAAATCCATGGGCAAGCATGCAGGAGAGAATTCAAACTCGAATATTTCTACTTCTCGCTGTTTCTGAAACTACTGAGTGTTGGCAGGAGCATGGTTTTAGCAGCATGTGGTTCCAACTTTCCAGGGGGAGGTAGTGGGGAAGGATAGAGACAGAGCAATGCCATAAAATAGACAAAAACCAGTCTTTGCCCAAATTGTGTAAAGATGGGGGTGACTCATGGTAGTTCTTTGGGACACCGAGTGTGTATGCCTCCCAGCAAACCTATTTTTTTTTTTTAGCAAACCTATTTTTTAATGTTTTTCCCAACCCACTCCCTCCCCAGAAGCAGGACCAGAATTTGGCAGATGAAAGCCACAGCATCTTAGTACCAAATAGGAAAGAACAAACTCAGTGGCTGTCCCTCATTCTTCAAGAATGGCACATTAGTGCCATTACATGTCATATTATAGAAACAAACAAACAAAAAGAGCTGCCCATACCTGTGCTATTTCCCACCTACACCCCCACCTACTCCTCAATATGCAGAATAATATTGAAGCAATGTTATCAAGGGATGGGCATTAGTGTTTTAATTTGGCAGATAGAGAACATGATATTCTCAGAACTTGGTATCTTTCTCAAGCTCACAGAGGTTCAAAGCCTTCAGTCCGTTGTAGTGATTTTGAGAACACAGAAGAACTATTCAAGGTTAAAGCCACCCATTGAGGGAATTCCAGAGCTTAGGGAGCTTTCCTCTGTAACAAAATCTCAGACCCTGAAGAACTGGAAGGATTAAACTGTATTCCTTTCTATTTTTTTAAAAAAGGTCAAACTAAAACTTTTCCTAAAATCATCAGAGTCATAAAAGTCTTCAACATTGCATGTTTTCTTTCAAAACAGATTCCCTTCTATTCTCTAGAGACATTTGAGGGACGCTGTTTGCATTACAAATGACTAATAGCAAATATTTTCATCAGAAGACAAAGAAATCTCACTAGAAATTCACAAAACCAAGGATGTGAGTAAAGGACTCTGATTTTAAACATGGCTCACCTCTAATTTTGCTGAGAAAACAAATTAACTCAAGAGGGTGTATAAAACAAGACTCTTTCAAAGATATTTAAAAATAAAGTAGGGAAAAAAAGAAGAAACCAGTATGTGGGGATGGTGAGGACAGAAATTGTGGTCCCTAATTAAAATATTAGAAGGCAGTCTGCTCACCACAACAAATGTAACCACACAGTCAAAACAGATATGTCTTGAAGTGGAGAATAGCCAAGCAGATGAGCGGAAACACAGGAGGAATGGACACATGGGCTGTTCCCAGACACTCCTTGAGCCATCGCTTAAATCCCAGTGTTTTCACACGCTGACTCTGGAAGGAACATTAGATCTTCTTCCACTCCGATGGAGAAGCGTGAGGCCATTTCCAGGGAGCCACCCACCACTTCTGGAGGTACTACTCCGGTGCAACCCCCTTCCTGGACTCTAAACCTCCTGGAATCAGGGAGAGTGGGCTCCTCCTCCATGTTCACAGATCCCTTCTCCTACCACTATTTTGGTACATGTTACAATCACATTATTATTTTTTTACACATTCACAAACACCAGTTTATAAGAAGGTAAGAACTATATATTTATGTATTACAAGAGACGGAATGTTTGTGTCCAGCCCTCAAATTCTTATGTTGAAATCCTAATCATCAATATGATGGAATTAGGAAGTGGGGTCTTTGGGAGGTAATTAGGTGATGAGAGTGGAGCAGTCTTGAATGGGATTAGTGCTCTTAAGTAAGGACTCCAGAGCTCTCAGCTCTCTTGTTTTTCCAAGCTGAGAGGACACAGCTAGAAGCTGGCAGTCTGTAATCCAGAAGAGGGTCCTCACCACGACTCAACCACGCTAGCACCGTGATCTTGACCTCCAGGCTCCACATTGTGAGAAATAAATTTCTGTCATTTCTGAGCTAACCCAATGAGTAGTATACTACCTCATTAAAGCAACTCTTAATACATATTGACAAAGTATGTATTAAGACCCTCAGTGCCTAGCAAAGCCTAACTCAATTTATGAGCGCTGAGTCACTGATTGCTCAATTAAATAATAAATGAATGCATGAGGAAAATAAGACCCAGACCTAAAAACTGACTTAAATTACTCAGCTACTTTGTGTCAAATTAAATCTCACAGGCCTTAAGAAAATTGTGGATACATAAGCCAGTAAAGTGTTTTATTGTAACAAGAAAAAAATCCATAATAAAGCTGGCAAAACCTTAGTTCATAACTCAAATGTTATGCTGCAAATTAGCCATTTGGTTTTTTGATATTTAAACAGTAACACTGCTCAACACTAGCAAGAGAATTTGCAGCTTCTGGGGGAATGCCAAACATGCTTCCCGTGATTATTCCATATACATGTATTGCACTGTGTTCCTGGCGCTGTGCTGGGAACAAGGACAAGAAGATGAGTGGCAGCCTGGTTCCTGAGGAGCTTGTCAGCTAGTGGGCACGTCATGGAGAGCATAGCATTTCCTTTATTTTTAAAAACAAAGATTTTTTTCAGATAATTTTTTTTCTAAAGAAAAATAACATATGCAACATAAGAAGAGAGACATTTCCAGACAACCTGGAGCTTTTCAGAGCTCTTCACTGTTTTGGTGTGTACGTCGCTGGGAGAGCGGGGGTGTCACCAAAGGTGCCTTTGTCATTCTTTAACACATCAAACCCCACATGTCCTGTGGGACAGGCCAAACCGTCACTGCTCTGTTGTTTAAGATAACTCCCAATTTCCTACGTGATGCTGATGCTACAGGTTCAAGCACCAGATATTAAAACTGCCTAAAAGGCAACACTATGATAATATGCAAAGAAAGATCCAGGAAAGCCACCCCTTTCTAACACTAGCTTCCGGCTCTACCACCACCTATTCATGCATCACCCCTCCTCCTACTTTGCCCAGTCCCTTCCCTTGGTATCTAATTTCTCTTCTAATTTTGGAAGCCCTTGCATGACCAAGGTCAGGACCAAATTCACACACATCCAACTGGCAGACACACAGGGTCCAGCACTCAGAAGAGCCTTACACTTGCTTTAATGTTCTCTGGTTGCCATCTTGAAATTCTTAATAATTTTCAAAAAGAGACCCTCATTTTTATTTTGCACAAAGTCTTACAAATTATATTCTTTCATTACAAATTATATTCTAAGCACCCGAACTTCCTGTATCAGCGCAGCACCCAGCCTGCAGGCGGTCTTTTTCATCCGCACAGTGTCACAACAGGGAATTGAAGTGAAAATAGTGGCTGACTTCTGAGTGCTACTGTCCTTCCTCTGGAAGGTAAGAACCATGATAAAAGGATTTCTTCGGGCTCCATCACAGGCTAAAGGGAGCAACAATTTCCAAACAATGCCAGACACAAAGTTGGTCTTCCCATCAGTCACAGTACCTCAATGCACTGACACAATCAGAACTGTTCCTGGGGGTCTGTCAAACACCCTCTCCTGTGTAAAAAGAGACTAATCAGACAAAAGTAACTGGGGAACAACCCTGTGACCATACACACACCGTTACAATAGGCGACTGTACAATTACAGTGGTCTCAGAGTCCAGTGACGAACCCTGCTGCATCAACATCCCCCGGGAATGTGTTAGAAATGTACAAACTCAGACTTACTGAACCAAACTCTACTAGTGGAACTTAGTGCCCTGCGTTTTAACAAGCTATCCAAATGATTGTCATGTCACTGAGACATGTGACCTTGGCCACACTGAGGCCTTACTATACATGGAAGAAACAATAGCTCCGGTTGCAAATATGCAGCATCAATTATGATAAATGTCTTCCACTATTCAGCCTACTGATGAAAGTCACATTTATTCATTTACTTCCATCGTGATCTCCCTTATCCGTGTGTCTGTGTGTGTGTGTGTGTGTGTGTGTGTGTGTGTGTGTGTATTCAAGCCTCTCAAGTGAGCCAGGCACTGCAATGGATATAAAGTTAATAGTGTGTGTCATAAAAGCATTTATAATTAAATGCAGGGAAGGGAAGAGGCAAATTCATAATCAAATTCATAAACATGCCCCAGAATTTCAGATGAGAAGCAGCAGAAAAGGTAGTATGAACTTGGCCCAGGGAGAGATTACTAGAGCTTGTTGAAGCAGGGTTAGGGAAAAGTTAGCCAAAGTTTCCTTCTACAACTACTAGTTATTCTACCACTAGAATTTTGATATGTAGAAATGTTACCAAAAGTTTGGTATTTGTCCCCAGGACCTTCCTCGCCTGCTTTTGATCTCCTCTGAGTTTTATTTCCCATAAATTGACTTTTTGTTCTTTCATATCAGAACCCTTCATGGGGACATGTTCAGAGAATTTTTTTAAGAGTAATTTGCAGTCAGATAATGTTTTCTGAGCAATGGTGTCTTTCATCTTCTACTTTAGACACTAAACTTCCAGCTCACCTCTCCCTACTCTCAACTCTTGCACAGTGTCACCACTTGACTAACTGCCATCTGCCAGCCTCTTCCAATCCAGGGACAAGAGATACATATGACAACATGACTGGCCCTGAGGTGAAGGAGGAATATCATTTTTTAACTATCTTTGTAGCTGTTTCTGCCTGTCTTATTACATTTACTCTTCTTGACTTTTCTAATGCTAGGCAAAACAATATGAACAAAGAGATTACAATAAGCGAAACATGTCATTAAAAGATATACATGTGCTTGGGAAAATAATTGATCACTTTTGAATGTGTTAGTTCTTAAGGGCAAAAACCATCTATGGTTAATTCTGTATAACACTCAAATGATTACTCAAAAGTAACTTGATTCTTTGAGGGCCTCACCTAAAAAGCAAGACAAAAGTAGCTAGAATTCACTACTTCTATGGACAGCAAGTTGGCAATGCTCATCAAAACTTGAAATACATATAAAATGTGAGCCAGAAGTTATACTTCTAGGACTTTATCATATAGGCAAGTTGGCCCAATGCAAGATTAGCCAACAATCTATTGTCTGTAATAACAATATATTTTTTTTTGAGACAGAGTCTCAAGCTTTCACCCCATGTAGAGTGCTATAGCCTTCAAGGTCACAACAACCTCGTACTCGGGTTCAAGCAATCCTCTTGCCTCAGTTTTTCTATTTTTAGTAGAGACAGTGTCTCCCTTTTGCGCAGCTGGTCTCAAACTCATGAGCTCAAGCAATCCACCCACCTCAGCCTCCCAAAGTGCTAGGATTACAGGCATGAGCCACTGTAATAATAATTTTTTAAAAGAATTAGAAACAACCAAAATGACTATGAAAGGGGAACTGGTTAAACAAATTAAAGTATAGCCATAGAATTCTTGACAACCAGGGAATGTGGAGAAAGTTTTATAATGTATAGTTCTTTTTTTTAACTAAGAAGCTACATAGCCAGGTATGGTGGTTCACGCCTGTAATCCTAGCACTCTGGTGGCTAAGTGGGTTGATTACTTGAACTCAGGAGTTCAAGATGAGCTTGAGCAAGAGGGAGAGCCCATCTTTACTTTTTTTGCATTTGTTACATAAAGTCCCTCTTATAGTTGTGTCCCACCTCCAAGAACTGTGCCATACACTGTGACCCCCATCCCCTTTCCTCCTCCCCTCTCCCCACTTTCTCATTCCCCTATCCCTGCTTTGTAATAGCACATCTACTACATTGATATTAGAATTGAGTATATTGGATTCTTGCTACTCCATTCTTGTGATGCTTTGCTAAGAATGGTTTTCACCTCTATCCAGGTTAATACAAAGATGTAAAGTCTCCATCTATTTTAGTGGCTGAGTAGAGGATCTGTCCAGTTCTGTCAGAGGGATGTTAAAGTCCCTGAATATTATGGTGCTATGGGATATTATGTTGCTCAGACCCATCGTGGAATGTTTCATAAATCTGGGAGCATTTAAGTTGGGTGCATAAATATTTAAAATTAAAATGTCTTCTTATTGTATTGTTCTTTTCACCAATATAAAGTGTCCATATTTGTCTTTCTTAACTTATTTGCTTTAAATCTGCTTATATCTAAAAATAAGATCACAACACTTCCTTTCTTCTAATTTCCATTTGCTTGAAATACTGTTTTCCACCCCTTAACCCTGAGTCTTGATTTGTCCTTCAAGGCCAGGTGTGTCTCCTGGAGACAGCATATGGATGGCTTGTGCTTTTTTTATCCAAACAGCCAGCTTGTGCCTCTTCTGGGGTGAATTCAATCCACTGGCATTTGTTGAGAGAATTGATAAGTGTGGTGAAGTTCTAGTAATCTTATTTTGTGAAAGTCCATTGTTTAGTTTTATCCTTTGGCCCTTTGTGGAACCTAAGTTTTGGCCTTTAGCTTCTGGGTGTTTACTTTGCTGGTGGTCCTTTGTAGTGGTCAGGGTTGAGAATAGGTCTAAGTATTTCCTGTAGAGCTGGTCTTATTTTGGTGAATTTCCCCAGTGTTTGTATATCCACAAAAGATTTGATTTCTCCATCAAATTTGAAGCTTAGTTTAGTAGGATACAGAATCCTGGGCTGAAAATTGTTTTGTTTAAGAATGTTTAAGGTTGGCTCGGCGCCTGTGGCTCAAGCAGCCACATATACTTGAGCTGGTGGGTTGGAATCCAGCCCGGCCCCGCCAAACAACGACGGCTGCAACCAAAAAATAGCCGGGTGTTGTGGCGGGCGCCTGTGGTCCCAGCTACTTGGGAGGTGGAGGCAGGAGAATCACTTGAGCCCAGGAGTTGGAGGTTGCAGTGAGCTGTGATGCCACAGCACTCTACCCAGGAGGACAGCTTGAGGTTCTGTCTCAAAAAAAAAAAAAAAAAAAAAAAAAAGTTTAAGGTAGATGACCAAGCTTTTCTGGCTTGCAAGATTTAAGTTGAAAAGTCTGCTGTCATCCTAAAGGCTCTGCCTCTGTAGGTCAGTTGGCGCTTACTCCTGGCTGCTTTCATCTTGACTTTGCACAGGTTTATATAATGTGTCTTGGAGAAGCTTTGTTTGAGTTGAGATGACCTGGGGTTCAATATTCATCTGAAAGGAGTGTGTCAGGGTCTTTAGTAAAACTTGGAAAGTTTTCGTTTATGAGAGTCTCCAGTAGAGCTTCCATTCCTTTGGGACTTTCTTCTTCCCCTTCAGGGATCCCTATCATTTGTATATTTGAATGGTTCATGGAGTCTATTAGTTCTCTAAGTGACTGTTCTGCTTTCTCTCTCTTCTTTTCTACCTGGGTTAACTAGAAAACTTTATCCTCTAAGCTCTGAGGTTCTTTTTTCACCATGGTCTAACCTATCTTTGATACTTTCCACTGCATCTTTACATTCTCTGATTGTCTCCTTCATTTTCTTAAGCTCCACCATATCCTTTCTATATTCTACATATCTTTTGTCTGATTTTTGGTTCTGTCTTTCCATTTTCTCATCTATTCCTTTTATTGTCTTTATCATCCATATTTTAAATTCCCTCTCTGACAAGTCCATTAATTCTTTATAAGTGGATTCTTCTGTAGTAGCTATCTCATGGCTTGGGGGAATTCCTCTGTTTTGGTTTTTCATGTTGCCCAAATTTTTGTGTTGGTTCCTCCTCATATGTTCTTTCAACTTGTTCACCTCCTTGTCCCCCTTTCTCCTTCTTGCTTCCTCCTTTGCTTCAAATTACCTTGTCTCAGAGTTTAGGTCAAAAGGAAGACAGTATAGTCCCAGCTACTTGGGAAGCTGAGGCAAAAGAATCACTTAAGCCCAAGAGTTTGAGGTTGCTGTGAGTTGTGATGCCATGGCACTCTACCAAGGGTGACACAGTGAGATTCTGTCTCAAAAAAAATGAAAATAAAAAATTGAAGCAATCAACCAAATTAGCAAAACCAAAACACAACAAAAAAGCTCAAGTAGCCAAAAACTGCAGCAACTTCAGCAATATAGAAGAAAAAAAGAATTTGAAAAGTAAATAATAATAATAATAATAAAATTATAGATAGTGGAAAGGACCAACCTTAATAGGAATATATGGGAGGGATCAAAATGATGGACCAGAAGGATTATCAGCTGAGCTCTCCTAGAATGACTGGGAAAGAAGAGAGAATATAGCATTTCCTGGTATGGGGACCTTACCCATAGTCATAGCTCAGGGAGCACAGCAAGGAAGTAGTGGGCTGGATACAGCATATGCTCCAGAGTGGTGAAAATCTGATTATGACCTGCTGGAATTGGCTGTCCTCCCCACCCCCACCCCTGGGGGATAGTATATGAAAATGTGAAAAGAGTGCTACATTAATAAAAATTATTTGTTTTTATTTCCCTTGCTTCAGAAAAAAGAAAAAGAAAGAAAGAAATGTCATGGGACTTAAGTTATATATAACACAAAAATGCAATGTCAATAAAAACAAGCCAGTTGCTCTACAACAAGTAACAATTCAGTCAACGGATCTACAATATTTTTGGAATGAAATCAAAGAGAAAGTCATTGCATATGACCTCATAAAGAAAACATATCATTATATAATGAATAACTAATTCAACATCTTCACAGTAATTAAGTTCGCAAACATGTTCCTTATAACATCTTTAAGTGTAGGCAGACATCATAATAACAGACCAGGATTGAGTAAAAGCCATTATACAAGGGACCAGAACAATGGAATCTAAATGAGCGGCCTGTTTCAATCCGCTTAGGTTAAGGATGGATTTCGGATCATCTGAGGACAGGAAAGACTGCATATTCTTTCAAACTGTCCTCCATAAATATAACTCTTCTCAGTGTATTTTGCTTCATACTGAGTGGCTGTGAATTTCATGTTATTTGTCCTGACAAGTGCCTAGAGATATTCTCAGGTACTGCTATGGGACAGAATGATGGGTTTTAATCATCAGCAAAGATAGCACTGAATTAACATTCTTTAACAAAAGCTGAAGAGACTTTTTGTCTGATGTGGGAATAAAAGATTTAGCTATGTCTATAAAGAAGGAAGCTGATGGGAGGACCAATATTCCCCTTAGGAACATTTTAGGCCCATTCCAACATATGCATAAATAGGAGGTTAATAGTCAAAATTTAACCAAAATTTAATGGTTTTGCCTGAAAAAGATAAAAATAAGTATTATCAAAAGTCCATCTTAGTCATTTTTGAAGCCAGAAAAGCACCTAGAGAATATATAAATATAAGCAAATGACTTTATGGTGAAGCTCCCAAAATAAACTGATTACAAAATGTATGTCTTGATAACTAAATCGGTTGACTTGCAGTACATGGGTGTAAGCAAAAAACCAGTTAAGTGTTAGTGGGTGCTTAAATAAGAAAGCTGATTTGGCTCTATTTTATCTGAAGTTATTCTTTCTGGAAATGTATCAGTTAGAATGAGTTTTAGCCTCATTTAACAGAAAAACAAAAATAACAGAGCCTGAAACAAGACAATTTTATTTCTCTCTTACATAAAAGAACTCTAAAGATGGGTGATTCAGGGCTGGTGCAATAGATCAATAGTCATCAGAACTAAGGTTCTCCCTCTCTTTTTCCTTACAATCCTAGGTGGTTTCCATCTTCAAGATCACCCCCAAGGTCCAAGATGGCAGCTGTATCTTCCGCCAGCACATCCATTTCAGAAGTGTGAGGAAAGGAGGAGAAAGGGGCACAACTCTCAACTGAGTATCGGAGAAATGTAATTTAAAAACACAAGTTTTCTCCTAATCCAGAAATCCTTTCCAAGAAAGTAGAGAAAGGTAACACTTTTATTTTTGAATAAGCATCAAAGCAGAATGTGATGCACATAACAGGCAACCTGATAAGAGATTGTAAAGACAGAGGAAAACCTTACCCTGCACATAGCCAAACATACACAACACATTATATATGTGTTCTCAAGATAAATGACAGCTAGCCCCTGAGTAGGAGGCTTTGGCTATACTATTTTATTATTTTTAGTTCATCCTAAATTTATGTGGTCATTGGGGTGATCATCTGTGGTGGCCAAGGAAAATAAACCCCTCAAAGGACAAATAAACTTCTCATAACTTTGTGACAGGAAGTCATTTTACAATCGGAAGCCAGGCTAAAATGACTCTCTTTCCCTCCCACTAGAACTCAGAGATAGGGCACTATCTTCCTTAAATGTTTACATTTTGAAAAGATATTTTCCAAGTTATCAAGAAAGGTATTCCTTCATCAAGCTGACAAAGGGCCTATCTACTTTTCAAAAGGATTTCTAAGAGAGTAGAAAGTACTTTCAGGTACAAGTTTTAAAATTCTCATAGGTATGAAATGTACTGGTTTCTTGGTTTTGACAAATCTTCCATGAGAATGTAAATTGTTAACCTTAGAGAAACTGATTGAGGAGTATAGAGGAACCCTGTACTTTGCTTATATTCTGTTACTTTAAGCTTACTCCAAAACAAAAGTTTATGAAAAAATAAGAAATAAAACCTTCATCTCACCTTCTCCCCTCTCATATCTGTAATACTAAAATACAAATAATATTTTATATTATACAACGTGTTCATCTCTAATCTATATTATTTTATGTACTACTCAGCTCAGCTACATGCACACCCAGACTTGATATCATCATCCTCATTTTACATTCAAGGAGATGGAAGTTTTGAAAGGTGGTAACTTGCCCATAGTTCACTGTGTTGGTTAAGGTACAGGCCAACCAAAGTTTACAAGACCTCAAAAATTCAGTGGTTTAAAAAAAAATTTTTATTGTTGTTTATTTCTCTCTCATCTAACAGTCTAAAGACATCATGAAATTGAGGATCCACACTTCTAGCTTGGTGTTCCCCTGCATTTACCCTTGTCATTAGGCTCACCATTAGCACATCAGGAGGGAAGTGAAATGAAGGAAGGGGAAAGAAGTAAAAAGGAAATGAACAGCATCTTATTGTTAAGGACACTATATAGAATTACCCACATTATTTTTACTTGCAAACCATTGGCCAAACTTAGTCTTATGGATACACCTAAACTAAAGGAAGGCTGGGAAATGTGGTTAAGTGAGGGCTTCCTTTAGGTTTGGCTGGTGCAAAAAAGGAAGGAAAAGAATTATGGGGACAACTAACTAAATTTGCCATGATCACCAGGCTCCATAAAAGTAGAACAGGAACTTTTATCAAGGTCCTCTGATTTCAAGTTTAATTCTGTTCCTATTGCTTGTTTAATATATATTTTTACTCTATTCATCCACACATAAAAGCAAAAGAATCAATAAATTCAGGGAGGGGGGTGTTTGTTTTACCTGTTAGTGTTTTTTCTTATAACTAAATTTGCCACTTAATATAAATATTTACTTATTAGTCATTTTCCCTCTGGGTCACATCCTTCTAAGGTTCAAGTATTTTGTGACATCAACTTAAATGTGTGAATATATCTACAGTGCATATCCTTAGCACTACTGTTTTTAACTTTTCTCTGAACTGTAGAGAAGGACTGAAATACTAAATAGAAGGCTATAGAGAACTCAGCTGTTCTATACTCTGTGGCTTACATTGTCAACTGAAATGTGATCTTAGAAAAACTATTTATCTGATCTTTTACCCCCAGAATCAAATCCAGATTTTTATGAATCAAAGCTTATACATGACTTAGAACCTCTCTGTAAAGGCTCTAAGTTTAAAAAAATAAACAATTTTTCATGTAAAATTAAGTATGATGAGAAAGGCAGAGCAAGATGGCAGACCAGAAGGATCATTCAGCTGACCTCTCCTAGTATAACTGGGGAAAGAGAACCCAGTTGTACCAAGAACCTTTCCTGGAGTCATAGCTCAGGGAGCACAGCAAGGAGGAGGTGAGCTGGATATAGCATGTGATCCAGAGTGGTAGAATTCTGACCTTTGGGCAAGTGATTATGACCTGCAGGATCAGTCACCCCTGCACACACACACACACACATGGAGGTCTAGGACAAAAGGAGGCCTCTCTAGTGTTTTCAGTTTTGGGGGGGAAGCTGCACATTGAGTGAAAAGCTTGGAAGAGTGGGTGGTCTTGTACACTATACAGCAACCAGATTTGAATACCGGTTTATCACATTAGATGCCTACATTTGAAAAACAGAAAGAGAGCACATCAACAAACCCATGAACCATCTTATGGAACTGGAAAATGAAAAACAATCTAACCACAATCCAGCAGAAGAAAAGAAATATCCAAAATTAAATAAGAAATTGATGAAATTGAAAACAAAAGAACCATTCAGAAAATTAATGAAATAAAAAGTTGGTTTTTCAAAAAAAATAAATAATATTGATAAACCTTTGCCAGATTAACTAGAAACAAAAGAGTAAAATCTCTAATAACTTCAATCAGAAACAATAAAGGGGAAATAACAACAGATGCCACAGAGATACAAGAGTTCATCTCTGAGTACTACAAGAAACTCTATGCCTAGAAATTTGACAATGTGGAGGAAATGGATCAATACCTGGAATCACCCCCTCTCCCTAGACATAATCAAGAAGAAATAGATCTCTTAAACAGATTGATTTCAAGAATGGAGATCGAAGAAACAATAAAAAATCTCCCCCCCCAAAAATGCCCTGGTCCAGATGGCTTCACACCAGAATTCTACCAAAACTTCAAAGAAGAACTTATACCCACACTGCAGAAATTATTCCAAAAAATTGAAGAAAGGAAGGAATCTTTCCCAACACATTCTGTGAAGCAAATATCACCCTGATACCAAAACCAAAAAGGCCAATTAAAAAGGAGAACTTCAGACCAATTTCACTAATGAATATAAGATGGAAAAATTCTCAACATCCTAGCCAATAAATTACAGCTTATCAGCAAAAAAGTCATACATCATGATCAAGTAGGTTTAATCCAGGTATGCAAAGCTGGTTTAACATATGCAAGTCCATAAATGTTATTCACCATATCAACAGAAGCAAAAACAAAGACCATATGATCCTCTCAATAGATGCAGAAAAAGCATTCGATAAAATCCAGCATCCTTTTCTAATTAGAACACTGAAGAGTATAGGCATAGGTGGTACATTTCTTAAACTGATCAAAGCTATCTATGACAAACCCATAGCTAATATTTTACTGAATGGAGTAAAACTGAAAACCTTTCCACTTAGAACTGGAACCAGACAAGGTTGGCCTCTATTGCCACTACTATTCAATATAGTGCTGGAAGTTCTAGCCAAAACAATTAGGCAAGAGAAGGAAATAAAGGGTATCCAAATAGGAGCAGAGAAGGTCAAACACTCCCTCTTTGCTGATGATATGATCTTATACTTAGAGAACCCCAAAAATTCAGCCACAAGACTCCTGGAAGTCATCAAAAAATACAGTAATGTCTCAGGATATAAAATCAATGTCCACAAGTCAGTAGCCTTTGTATATGCCAATAACAGCCAAAATGAGAGGCTAATTAAGGACACAACTCCCTTCACCATAGCTTCAAAGAAAATGAAATACCTAGGAATATACCTTAAAAAAGAGGTAAAGGACCTCTATAAAGAAAATTATAAAACCCTAAGAAAAGAAATAGCAGAAGATATTAACAAATGGAAGAACATACCATGCTCATGGCTAGGAAGAACCAACATTGTGAAAATATCTATACTACCCAAAGCAATCTACACATTCAACACAATCCTCATTTAAATACCACCATCATACATTTGAGATTTGAGAATTGGAAAAAGTACTTCATTTCATATAGAACCAGAAGAAACCCCGTATAGCCAAGGCAATTCTTAGTAATACAAACAAAGCCAGGGTATCACTCTACGAGACTTCCTGCTGTACTACAAGGCCATAGTGATCAAAACAGCATGGTATTGGCACAAAAATAGACACTGACTTTTGGAAATGAATAGAAAACCAGAAGATGACTAACATCTTACAGCCACCTGATCTTTGATAAACCAAACAAGAACACACACTGGGGAAAAGAATCCCTATTGAATAAATGGTCCTGGGAGAACTGGATAACCACATGTAAAAGACTAAAACTAGACATGCACCTCTGACCACTTACAAAAACTGATTCAAGACGGATAAAAGATTTAAAACTAAGGCATGAAATAATAAAAATCCTTGAAGAAAGTGTAGAGAAAACACTTAAAGATATTGGTCTGGAGAAAGATTTTATGAAGAAGACTTCCGCGGCAATTGAAACAACAAAAATTAGCAAATGGGACTTAAACTAAAAAGCTTTTGTACAGCTAAGGAACAACCAAAGTAAACAGACAACCTTCAGAAAGGGAAAAGATATTTGCATATTATGAATCAGACAAAAACTTGATAACAAGGATCTACAGAGAACGCAAATTAATCAACAAAAAACCCCTAGACAATCCTATATATCACTGGGTAAGACAGATGAATAGAATCTTCTTTAAAGAAGATAGACAAATGGCTAAAAAATATATGAAAAAATGTTCATCATCCCTAATCATCAGAGAAATGCAAATCAAAACTACCCTGAGATATCATTTAACCCCAGTGAGAATGGCCCACGTCACAAAGTCTCAAAGCTGCAGATGCTGGCATGGATGTGGAGAGAAGGGAACACTTTTATACTGCTGGTGGGACTGCAAACTAATACATCCTTTTTGGAAGGAAGTATGGAGAATCCTCAAAGAATTCAAATTAGACCTCCCATTTGATCCTACAATCCCATTACAGCATCTACTTAGAAGAAAAAAAATCCTTTCATCATAAGGACATTTGCACTAGACTGTTTATTGCAGCTCAATTTACAATCACCAAAACGTGGAAACAGCCTAAATGACCACCAACCCAGGAATGTATTAACTAGCTGTGGTGTATGTACACCATGGAATACTATTCAGCCATTACAAAAGATGGAGACTTTACATCTTTTGTATTAAACTGGATGGAAGTGGAACACATTCTTCTCAGTAAAGCATCATAAGAATGGAGAAGCAAGAATCCAATATACTCAATTGTAAAATGAATGCAGTAGATAAGCTATACTGTGGGGAGGGGATGAGGAAACGGGAAGAGGAGAGGAAGTAGGAGAATGGGGGGGTCACTGTGTGACACACGTCTTGGGGGCGGGACACAACTATAAGAGGGACTTTATCTAGCAATCAGTATAACCTAATTCTTTGTACACTCAATGAAACACAATAAAAATTTTTTTTTTAATTCCAAGACAGAAAAGATTAATACAAAGCAGAGTTAGATATTACTAAAAAAAAAGGGAACAACTCAGAAAAAATAGAAATAAAAGAAAAATTCATTTAATAAATGTCCTTTCTGTTCAAAGGCACAGAAAAATAAAAATATTACTAATTAAATTCAAACATGGGAAAATTCCTAAAAAGTAAAAATTAAAGAGATGGTAATTACATAATAAAAGTGTCAAATATTGAAATATTAAAATTTTTCCTACATTTTTGGCTGTATGCTATTTTATATAATCTTTTCATGTGGAAAATTTCATACGAAATTTTTCATAATAATATTCATATTTGATAATAATTTCTAAAAAGAGCAAAAGAAAACTTTTTTCTGGCATGATTATTTTAAACTTGTCTTTACACTCGGATGTATTTGCCATTTGTATCACTGCTATTGGTTTTGCCTTACAAGTAGGAATTATCATAAATTCTGTTTTGTAGGATTCCAATCAACAAAAGAAAAAATAATAATGTTTATTATATGTAGCACATTATTGAGCATATTCCTGACAGAAGAGAATCTTCACTTTGACTGGGCCTCAAAAACAATTAAATCTTCTCTGCTTGCAAGTTTACACATTTCATGACTGGGAAAGATTTCTTCCAAACTGGCTTCCAAGACCATTCCAACCTTTCCTTCTTTCCTTCTCACAGACTCATGCTCCATGAGACATACTGGGAATTTCTCCTACCCCAGAACTGCTTATAATGACTTAACCATACATGGGAAGTGACCTGGAATCCCCTATCTATAATCTGTCCCATCTAAATGCATCCCCTACTCAATTTCCCTCAGCAAGTCAGCAAAAATGTCTTCATCAGGCTTCACATGAGAAAACATGAGGTGAAGCATGATGAAGAGAAAGCCAGAAAAAAGAGAGAGAGAGAGAGCAGCAATCTCAAGACTGTGGCTCCTTCTGAAATGTTTACAAAAATATGAGATGATGCAATCACATGTTTAGGTTCCCTCCCATAGCCTTATATGGATCCAGTACTAGTGAAAGCAGCATGACACTGACACAAAAACAGGCAGATTGCCCAATGGAACAGGGTAGTGAGAGCAAAACTGAACTCACAGATTTACGGTCAACTGATTTTCAACAAAGATGCCAAGAACACACAATGGGGAAAAGCAGTCTTGTCAATAAATAATGTTGAGAAAACTGACACCCACATGGAGAAAAATGAAACTGGACCCTTATCCCATACACAAAAATAAACTCAAAATGGATTAAAGACTTGAACATAAGACCTAAAGCTGTAAAACTACTAGAAGGAACATAGCAGAAAAAGCTCCACAACACAGGTTTGACAATGATTTCTTCTGTTTTGCAACAAAAGCAAAAACAGACAAATGGAATTGCATCAAACAAAATAGCTTAAGTGTTTTTGCTTCACATAAAACCTGCCTCCTTCTCACATGTAAAATAGAAATATTGGCTACCTAAAATGAAAAACTCCTAGAAAATACAGTCAGGTAGACTTGATGCCCAACCTGTCGTCCCGGTGACAAATAACATTCTGGTTTATTTCCATCTGTGCTTTCCTTTCCTTTTATTCCCATTTTTACATGTAATGCTGATTTTTTCTCACAACACACACATACACACACACATTACAGCTGGCTTGTATTTTTTTCTTTGTATTTCCTGATTTTTCTCTTCTCTCTTTTGCTCACCCTCTGGCCCCTCTCCTCTCCAGTCTTTAATTCCTGCATTTGTGTCCATCTGTGTAGTACCAGAGCTGCTCCCCTAGCCTCTTCTAAGCTGCTTTTCATAACTTTAAAACCTACAAATGCTGGGAAATGCCATCAGTCTCTAAGAGAAACAGAGCCACGTGATGCCTCACTCACCAGATGGGATTTCAGAGTGACCTTGCCTTATCACCAGGCTCAACTTATTAAATATAGCCAATGATGAAATTCATGGCAGGCAAATTCCCTACACAGTATGGGGCAACAACATGATGGATGGGGAGGCTGTGATGGATAGCTCCTCTCTTACCCTTAGTCCATGAGTTTTGGTTTGTGAATTTCCCACAGATAACACCCAACCAGGAGTTGGGCTTTGGGCTTACTGCTAGCTCAGGGATATCACCCTCATTACTCAGTAAAGCAAATTATTACTGACAATGTAAGGTTTTAGTCCATGTCAGTGGTTTTTAAATTAAACAGACAGCTTGGCATATAGATTCCTAGAACTGTAAAAGATTCTCTTCTAAAGTATGAACAAAATATAGAATTAAACTAAAAGGGAAGATTTATATTTAGAAGCTTAATAATTCTATTTGTCATCTGTTCGTTCTTTGAAGAAAATAAATATGACAGCTCACTATAATCTTAATCCTGCATAGTCATTTTTTTAAATACAGGACCCTATTTTAGTATTAGGAAATGAATCAGAAATCTAAATATGAAAAAAATGGGTGACTTTAATACACTTGCCAACATTCTCTCATTAATCCTCCTGGTGTTTCTGAAAGATGTATGCAATGTATTTTTATCTCCATTTTACAGAATGTGAAACCAAGATATACCAGAGCTCTTTAACATACTTAAGGTCACAAGTGTCTCAATAATATAGTCAGAAATAGAAGTTAGTTTTTCTAACAAGAAAGTCCCTGAAAATTAATCAGAAGCACAGCAAGTCCACTCTTTCTTTGATGACTAGAAAATTCATCTGAAGCTAAATGCTAATATGGGCAGAAATAAAGTCATCACAGCTGGTGCTTTATTATCTTTAGGGGATTTTCAGGCCAAAAACCTACAACTCAACATGTAACCCCTATTTAGATTTGGTACATTACATCAAAGTTATCTACCACAAATTCTTATAAAGAAAACCTTATTCTCCCCACTTACCTCATTAATAAAATTCAGTAAGTCATTCCTGTGGAAAAACAAACCCATAGACCCCAGTCAAAAAAGACATTGCAGTTCCTCATTCAAGATTTTGTAAGAAGACAGTGGAATGTCTTGGAAATAGGACTCAGTTACATCGTAAGGATTCTGGTTCCTAGTTCTGGAGCTGACACTGTCAAGTATGAATAACAAAAAAGGCCACATTTACATGGAATGGCTGTGGCAAAAATCTTTCCTGCATTCCCAGTGCTTGAGTTAGCCTGATAACCAGGTCTTTAATTCATAATCATGCCTACAAAAGGGGGAAGATATGTGAATAATTAATATTCAAACATGGCACTATCACTCTGCTCTACCTTATCTTCATGTGGAGACAATCCAAATGTTCCTGGAGTATTTCAAGTTTTTTCTACTATCTAATACTGTTTCAACCAAGAAATCTCTTCTATCTACCTTCAATAAAAAGAATTTCTCTTCTCCACGAGTACCAAGGTCTTACATTTGCAACTGACAGTGCATTGCTTTCACTCAGCAGATGTTTTTCAACTTTACTGAACATAATCATCATCTATGTCAAACAGAGATTCTCACGCCGTCACTGATTCTAGTTCAGACATAAGAGCAATACTCAGCATTTCAACAAGAACCTCAGAGGATTTTGGCCCAAGAATTTCAAGGACCATTCTTAGAGAAATAAAGCTTCTGTAATGGCCCCATTCCACAGATAAAGAGGTGGGGGCTCAGGAAAGTTCCTCACCCAAGTCAACTCATTCATCCACTCAGTAATTCAGCACACAGTTATCCTGAGTATAGATGCTCAGATACTTTCAATTTGCACAAAACTGGAGCCTAGTCTACTTACCTATATTTCTGTTCTGCCTGCTGCCAGATGTTACGAAAGTTCAAAACAATACACAAGGCTGGCAGAGGATAAACTCAAGAAAGGCTTCCTAGTGCAGGTAATATTTGGAATCAGCTTTAAGGGGTGGATAGAATTTCATCTGGCAAGATGAAGAGAGGAGACCTGGTCTAACAAACATATTGACGATGGCTTGTGCTCAGAACCACAGGTTTGGTACCCAGAGGACCAAACTAGTGAATCAGCTACAGCACAAGGGTGACATAGCTCAGTGTTGCCCACTCAGCATATTTCAGAAGACTGTGTGTATCTCCTAAGCACTTCTCACTGACACATTCAAGTTTGCTGGAATTCCCACAGGAAACAGGAGAATCCCACCAGTAGCCTGAGCCCTCTGTACCCATGTTCCCTGGGGTCTTCAAGATCAGCCCTGTTCTGAGCACCTCTCTTTCCCCAGGCTTTCCAGGAGAAAGGATCTATGCCTCACTAACAATTTACTGATGCAGAAGAATAGAGATTGTGAAAGAAAGGACAACCTGAAAAACCAGACAAGCAGTGTAAATCTGACTTGGATAAGTCTTTAGGAAGCTGAGGCCTAGGAGAAGAGAAATGCTGATCAAGATGCACAAGCATGGAGTGTTACCTCAGAGGGACTTCGTCTCTGCCCAGGCTGCAGATCAGACTCACTTAGAAGCTTTTTAAAAAATACTGACAGCCCCACAGAACAATGAACACAGAAGCTCTAGGGTGGACTCTAGGTATTAGCACATGTTAAAAGTTCCTCCTGGGCTCAGCACCTGCGGCTCAAGCAGCTAAGGCACCAGACACATACACCTGAGCTGGCGGGTTCTAATCCAGCCCGGCCTGCCAAACAACAATGACGGCTGCAACCAAAAAACAGCTGGACGTTGTGGCAGGTGCCTGTAGTCCCAGCTACTTGGGAGGAGGAGGCAGGAGAATCGCTTGAGCCCAGGAGTTGGAGGTTGCTGTGAGCTGTGATGCCACAGCACTCTACCCAGGGTGACAGCTTGAGACTCTGTCTCAAAAAAAAAAAAAGTTCATCCAGTGGTTCTAATGTGTATCCAGAGATATGAACCACCAATCTAAAATGGCAAAGCTTGAAGGTACGTGCAATGTTAAATTGCTGGAGACAATGAACTGAGATGCAGGTGCCTCTGAACAGATTAATTTCAAGCTTTGATTAAGAGGCTCAGGAAGAAAGGCCTACATAATTGAAGGAGCAGGGTAAAGATGTGAGCTAAGCCAATCTTTGGATGACACCTAGGTCTCAGGTCTTTGGGACCAGGCTAGATGAACTACTACACTTTTAACAATAAATAAATAAATTGCCAATGCAAGAGGATTGCTTGAGCCCAGGAGTCAGAGGCTGCAGCAAGCTATGATGATACCACTCACTCCAGTCCAGACAACAGAGTGAGACCCTGTCTTAAATACATACATATAAACACACATAAAATCTTTTATTATCTCCACTCTCAAATAATGAAACTGAGTCATGCAGAGGTAAAATTGCCCAAGGCCCTTACTCAAAAATAAATAAATGAATTTTTACTAAATTGAACTAATTTTTATATAGGCAATAGAATATATTTGGTTCTATAATAGAACTTAACCATTTTGGGGAGGTCAAAAATCATTGAATGTAGGCAAATCCAGGTGGCTTATCCTATTATATTAACACCCCATCTTCCTTTTATGTGTATTTCTTTTTTTTTGCAGTTTTTGGCCAGGGCTGGATTCGAACCCGCCACCTCTGGCATATGAGGCCAGAGCCCTCCTCCTTTGAGCCACAGGCACCACCCTGTGTGTATTTCTTATTCAATTGTTGCTGCTCACATGTTTATACAAGAAGTGTAACTGTGTCCTGACTTTTTATTTCTCTGGAATCTTCTTACAGAGACTAATTCCCACATAACAGAATTATCTATATTAATATATCAATTTGTCTGTCTATTACCTCATATATGTAGTCAGTTCCACATGATAAAGAATTTAAAGCAAAAGAAGCTGAGTAAATAAATGTCTCTTTCTGACAACAAAATTGGACTAATAAGCCCTTACAGGGCTTTCAACCTTAACAGGAAGAACTGAGGTTGACTGACTAGCTTCCAGGTTTCTACAAGTACAAGGGCAAAGCTTGCAGCAAAGTAACAGAAACAAAAAGCCTGTGACTTAATCTCTAGCTTCTCTAACAAAATCAGGGAAGAAAAGCAAACTTTTCTCCCTTTTACAGGGGTCTTCAAACTTCTTTTTTTTTTCCTGATTTATTTATTTTATTAAATCATAGCTGTGTACATTGACATGATCATGGGGCATCATACACTAGCTTCATAGACCGTTTGACACATTTTCATCACACTGGTTAACATAGCCTTCCTGGCATTTTCTTAGTTATTGTGCTAAGACATTTACATGCCACTCAAACTTTTAAAACAGGGGGCCAGTTCACTGTCCCTCAGACAGTTGGAGGGCCGGACTACAGTTAAAAAAAAAACAAAAAAAAAAACAAACTATGAACAAATTCCTATGCACACTGCACATATCTTATTTTGAAGTAAGGAAAAAAAAAAAAAAAAGGAACAAATACAATCACACCGCCTCATGTGGCCCGCTGGCCGCAGTTTGAGGACCCCTGCAAGAATGTTTGATTACCAGAATATCCAAGAAGCAGCTCTGCTGGCTCTCACATCAATCTGCTAAGCAAGACTATGCCAAGAAAAGTTTAATCTGATGGTCATCATATGAACTACTCCATTAAGTGGCACCACCTTTTATTCAGCTCCACCAACCTGTCTTAGGTGAGTCCCATGAGGCCAAGATCATCTTGTCTCATTCAGCTCCTCATGACCAGTGCCTGGCGCAGTACCCAAAATGAGGTAGAGGTCAATAAATATTTTGGAAAGAACGAATATGGCTATGAAAGGAGGAGCTGAGGTAGTCACAACACAAACAGTTGTTGGTTTTCTAATCCTGACTTGCCTATAACTTAACTGGCGATGTGATGTGGAACAAGTTGTTTAAATTCTCTAGGCCTGCGTTTACCTCATGAGGTGTTGGGGCCGTGTCGCGGCCAGTGTCGCCGTGTCTCCGGCCCTGACTCAGGGCCTCGCCGGAGCCGGGACGCTGGGCCTCAGGCCCCAGCCCACTCCACTGACTGGACGCCGGCCCCTGTGCCAGCTTACTCCGGGTAGGTGTCCTTCAGGTCTCAGGTGCCAAAGCACCTTAGAAGTCACAGTCAGTATCAGTAGGAGTGAGCAGCTCAGCAGCACTCCTAAGTCTTAGTGGGGGAGCGCCAAGCAAGCAGCTGAGCCAGAGGCGGAGCCCAAGGAGGAGCCCTGGCGGGGAAGCAGTCCCGGGGCCTCCTGCACCACAGGTGTGGAGACTGCTGACCAATGGTGGACATACTTTCCTGCTTTCCTGCTCATCCCTTCCCCATTACCTGATTGCCAAAGTATTTCTCACAGGTGCCTCCTCCAGTGAGGGTAAGAGAGGAATGTGATAGAATCCCTTTTTACCTCTGTAATTCTAACTCACAGAAGCAGGAGTGATTGGGGTTACTCCTGTGCACAGTGTCATTAACAAAGCAGAAGTTCTGTTTCCTTGTCTCCCTAGCGTAGTCCTCCCTACGCTTACCCAAAGGCACACGGAGGGAGGTAGGGCAGAGAATGCAGAATCAGGAAGCAAATTACAAATCATTCTCAAGATGCTTCTTGAGATATCTGTATTTCTCTGACCGCTTGAGATTTCACAATAGCAAGGCTGACAGGAAGAAAGCCTCAGAAGTTACATTCTCTTTGATCTTTGTCTGATTTGGCTGAGAAATAAATTCTTAATTATATTTCCTTCCACGAAGTTCACATTTCATTGTGATTCTGTGAAAATTCTTTCTCTTTTTAAAAACAATTGAAAATTTGCAGTGAAAAGCTGGTTCCTCCCTAGTGGAAGGGAACCAGATAATAGCATCTTCTTCTTTTTTTTTTCTTTTTAATTGTAATAAACTGTTTATTCAAAGTTTTACCAACTAATATACTTTTAACAGAAAAGCCCTCGAGGTTTATTAACTATTTCTTTCTTTCTTTTTTTTTTTTTTTTTTTGTTTTGTTTTGTGTGTGTGTGTGTGGTTTTGGGCCGGGGCTGGGTTTGAACCCACCACCTCCAGCATATGGGACTGGCGCCCTATCCCTTTGAGCCACAGGCACCACCCTTATTAACTATTTCTGAAGAAAAAAAAAATTTGAGACATCTCAGATACAGCAGCAACAACAACTAACATTTTTGTAGCACTTTACAATTCACAACGTGCTTTCAACATACCTTATTCTCAATTGAATCCTCACAACAATCCTGTGAGGTAGGTATTTTTGCCAATTTACAAGTAAGGTAACTGAGGCTCATAGGTTCCTGGACCTTTAAAGAGATCCACAGCAAATGATTGGTAAAGATGGACCACAAACCCAGATCTTTTCATTCCAAGTCCCATTTAATGCCAAATGAGTCTTTATTTTTCAATGTAGAATTATACCGTACAATATTAAAGATAAAAGTTCCCACAACTGATCCAACTTTGCAAAAATGGAAACTTTTATAAGAAAAAGTTTAATTTCTTTGATTTGTACAAAAAAAATCTTCACATAAATAAACTTGTTTGGTTCCAAAATTAATTTGACCAATACTGCCATGAGTTTAGTCCCCTTAGGAAGTATCAACAAATTAAAAATAAATAACTTTCCCTTTGTTTTAGGATCATAGATAACTAATAATCCTTTACAGAAAGGGACATATGTAGGATCTGAGTTTGAACACTAATGCTAAAGTCCCATCCCTCCTTGACCTACCCAGCAAATGC
>CAUYPK010025185.1:0-16022 GCA_963574355.1 Loris lydekkerianus
TCATATTGTATGTTGGTCTTATGACAAAATGTTGCTAATTCTTTCTCATGATATCAATGAATGCCCAACCCTGTTTGGATATTGATTATTGAATCCTATTTATCCCTGCTGTGGTTAATTAAACAATATACCTGCCTCCAGTTTTTCTTGACTCCCGCTAATCTCCATCCCAACTTGTAAAACTTGGTCATTTAGATCTAAGTCAATTCAAATGACTGATAAAAATGGGAAAACACCTACTTTCTAGCTAGTAAATTAAAACAACAAGCTCCATTGTAGGGATAAGGATTCAGATATGGTACAAAATGCATTTTAAACATTTAGCTCAAGTTTTTGTTGTTGTTGTTGCAGTTTTTGTCCTGGGGCCAGTACCCTACTCCTTGATCCACAGGTGCCACCCAAGGTTTAGCTCAAGATAAAAAAAAATCTGAGATTTTATAAAACACGAACAGAATATGGTAGTTTGATACATAGAAATATTACAGTAGCCTCATCTAGTGAATACCAAAAACTGGTATTGTAATTTTATTTTTAGATGCATTAGGTTGTCAGAGTCTCAGTCTTAGATGGTTAGAAGTAATGGGCGGGATATGAAAATAGAAAATAGGATTAGGGGAAAAGAAAAGTGAACTGTTACCAAATAGGCACAAAGGGAGGAGAGTAGAGGGGTATTGATTTGTCTTGGGAATAGGATACAAATTGTTTACTCCACACTCTGGAGCTGGTGAAATGGCCTTTAGTGAAAAGGACAATTGAGCAGAAGTAGGGGGCCTAGTGGCTGGGCTATATTCTGCACCTAGTGTACTATGGACCCTTGGATAATTCTCTGTACAAAATGACTGAGGTCTAGATGTCAGTATGTCTCCCCTCTAACCCTACTCCCCAGCCTGTGTCTGCAGGAGAGCTTAAAGTTTTATTGTTTTATAGCTGGCACCAGAATTCCTTTTGAAAAATGATATCATTTAGAAAAGTACCTTGGTAAGATTCAGAGAGAAGAGTTAGACCCTTGCTTGGCCTATAGGAACCCAAGCCACAGAGGAGATTGCTATATTGCTCTGAGTTGCAAAGAAGCAGAAATTAGGACAAGAGAGAGAAGAGAAGGAAGAAGGGGAGAGGAGCCAGTGCCAAGATATAGGCTAAGGTATCACAGGTGATGTGGGCAGTGGAAAGATGTCCCTGTGGAGTGGGGTTAAAAGAAAATTAAGAGCAAGACAACTTGAAAGGCTAACATTTACTTGGAGGTTGTTTGCAGTTTTTTATTTATTTATTTATTATTAAATCATAGCTGTATACATTAATGCAATCAGGTTGTTTGCAGTTTTGTGATGTAATCCTCCCTTTTTCTTCTTCCAAAATATCAATACTATCTGATAAAGTTTTTAGGGGAAACTGAGAAAAGAGTTTAGTTCTATATTAGGGCTGATGTGGTGCAAGATACAGAGTGTGTATCTGGCAAGGGGAGAAATAATATCTCTGAGCAAAAAGTCATCAGAAGGATGACTATCTACCCCACTCACCCTCATCTTCTCAAGAACTTGAAGAAAATCTGGTGAGGGCTTTGCATTTCCACAGGACATTGAATGGAACTTGGGCCAATTAGATAAGTTCCAGATAAAGATTTTAAGCTATCAGGGTGCCATGAGCTGACAGCTAGCTGTCCTGCATGTATGGATTCCTACTCTCTTCCTGTTAAGATGATAAATGTTTTTTGTCCTTTAAGAAATATATTTAATGCAATGGTTGAGCACTGTGATAAATTGTTTGAAACTAGTGTTTCATCTGGCTGTCATGAATAGTCTTAAATAAATTGAACCCAAAGTAAGAAATATAAGGAGACAGTAGGTCCTATCTTACTTGAGCTTAAGAGAATGTGCAGGATTTCAAAATGGTGCTCTGGCTCGGTGCCTGTGGTTCAAGTGGCTAAGGCACCAGCCACATACACCTGAGCTGGCAGGTTCAAACCCAGCCTGGGCCCGCCAAACAACAATGACGGCTGCAACCAACAAAAAAAAAGCTGGGTGCCTATAGTCCCAGCTACTTGGGAGGCAGAGACAGGAGACTCACTTGAGCCCAGGAGTTGGAGGTTGCTGTGAACTGTAATGCCATAGCATTCTACCCAGGGTGACAGCTTGAGGCTCTGTCTCAAAAAATAAATAAATAAATAAAATAAAAATAAAAAAAATAAAAATAGTGCTCTGACCAATCTTGGGGGCAAGACACGATTGTAAGAGGGACTTTACCTAACATATGCAATCAACGTAACCTGGTTTCTTGTACCCTCAATGAATCCCAAGAATAAAATAATAATAATAATAATAATAAATAATGGTCCTCTGGTTTCCAGAGGCTTGCTCATTGCCATGCAGAACATTGACTAGTCATAGATGATTACGACACCACAAACATTTCTAGACAATCAAAGCAAAAATGAAACCACAAAAAAATTCACAGATTTCAGAACACCAGAGACCCTGGAAATAACCAGTTACCCTCTTCCTATAAATTCATAGTCAGAGACTTAGTCTTTATTTGGCACTAATGAAAAACCTAGTGATGTAGAACCACTATCTTTTGATGATCTATTTTTCTTATTGATCTAAACCTGAAAAAGTACTTAAAGATACCCAGCTATTTATTTATTCATTTGTTCTAAAGCACTTATTGTGTCTTTACTATGCGTCAGACACTTTGACACAGCACTGTGAATACACAGATAAATAAGATATTGTCTCTCTCTGCAGAAGTGCACAGTCTAGTAAAAAGATAGTGGAAAAACAATGTTAATGGAATTAAAAGTCATGAGGCTCTAGCAAAATTTCAGTGTGAGTATGGTGGAGAGAGGTACCTTCCACCTCTGCCTGAGGAAGATGGAGGGGACTTCAAAGATGCCATTACTTATAATAAAAGCATCATATGAGTAGATCCAGAAACTTGGTATACCTTCTGGAAAATAAAACAAGTTTCTTAAGCTGAAATGAAGCATAGATATGAAAGGCCTAATTTCATGAGTGGGTATTCTGTTTCTCATCATTATTCTAACCACAGAATATCAATGCAGATGAAGACATATCTACCTACGGAAGAAGACATTTATCTTAATATTTGTATCTCCCATAAATATGTTGCATATTATATTAGTTTATTTAAACTAAGCTATTATAATAATTATACTCTAAGGCCAGGTATAGTGGCTCACACCTGTAATCCTAGCACTCTGGGAGGCTGAGGCAGGTGGATTGCTTGAGCTTGCAAGTTCAAAACCAGCCTGAGCAAAAGCAAGACCCTATCTCTACTAAAAATAGAAAAAAATTGAGGCAAGAGGATCACTTAATCCCAAGATGGAGGTTGTTGTGAGCTATGACACCACTCTACCCAGGGAGACAGCTTGAAACTCTGTCTCAAAAAAAATAAATAAATAAAAATAAATAAATAAATAAATAAATAAAAAGAAAAAAAATAATTATACTACAAATTCATTGGCATAAGAAATAGTTTATTTCTTACTCATGTGATTCCAGGGTCCCTGGACTACTTTATCCTGTGCATATAGATTCAGTAAAGCAGGCTCCTACTGGCCATGACTATCATACCCAGTGTTTTGTTTTTTTTTTTCTTTTTTTTGAGACACAGTCTTACTATGTTGCCCTTAGTAGAATGCCGTGGCATCAAAGCTCACAGCAACCTCAAACTCTTGGGCTCAAGCAATTCTCTTGCCTCTGCCTCCTAATCAAATACCCAGTGATTTCTTATCAACAGAACAGTTAAGACTTAAGTCATCATCTCCAGGTTCAATGCTAAAAGGGATATTATAGGGTGAAGAAGACAGGCTGCTACCTTAAAGTTCTCTGCTTTGGTTTGAATATTTCCCTCAAAATTCATATGTTGAAACTTAATTGCCAATGTGATAGTATTAAGAAGTGATTTAGTCATGAGAGCGGGGCTCTCAGATGGGATCAGGGCTCTCATATAAGGGCCTGAGAGACCAGGTTCATTCCCTTCTTTCTCTTCTGCCACTGGAGGACACAGTATTTGTATCCTCTACAGACACAGAAACAGGGTGCAACTTTGGAAGCATAGAGAAGCCCTTACTAGACATCAACCATGAACCCTGCCAGCATCCTGATCTTGGACTTTTCAACCTTGAAAACTAAATAAATAAATTAAAAAATAAATTAAATAAAATAAAAGCTAAATAAATTGTTTACAAGTTACCCAGTTTCTAGTAATTCGTTACAGCAGCACAGAATGGACTAAGAAATCCCCTAACGTAGTACACACCCTTTTTACTTACACCTAGTTGGCTGAAAATCAGTCTTCTACTTGCATTTACCTACAAAAGAGACTGGGAAAGGTAATCTGGTTATGTGCATAGGAGGGAGATAGGCCTTTTTTCCTAAAGACATAAAATTAAAATGGATAAAAATTTAAACCATATAGATTATTTTATAAAATACATCAGTACAGGGCGGCACCTGTTGTTCAAAGGGGTAGGGTGCCAGCCCCATATGCTGGAGGTGGTGAGTTCAAACTCAGCCTCAGCCAAAGACTGCAAAAAAAAACCAATCAGTACAGCTTATAGATTCTTTAATTTAGCTAAAAAAATTAATTTCACATGTACAGAACAGTAAAGCCAAATTAACAATGTTTATGGGGGAAAGATCTGGAGATTTTGCTTGAAGACTAACCCAGCAGATGCCCACAGTTTAATATGGTTCCTGAAAAACAAACACAGAAACAAAAATGTGAATATAATTGTAGGCTGCATTAATACAAGTGTACAGGAAGAAAAAGAATTCTGCCCCAGAAATATTTAATTCAGAATATTTTAATAGTGTTCTGATTGTATTTTTAAGAGGCACATGACTAAGCAGAAAAGGTCAAAGATGACAGGGTGTCAGGGATCTAGAAGTTATGTTACATGAGGACAAGCAGTGAAGAAACAAGTTCTGTCCTAGAGGAAAATGAGATATATCACAGTGATGGAGGTGGTGTGTGTGTGTGAGTTGATGTGGGGAAGTGTATGGATTAAAGCAGTCTTTAAAATTCAAAGAAATTTAAACTTTAAATGCTTGAAGGTTAGCCATATGGAAGAGAGAGTAGATTCATTCTCTTCTGCATCATGGAACCAAGAAAGGAACATTTGGGCTTAATATGATGAAGACTTGCATAATAATTGAAGCTATCCAAGAATGGGAGAATGGGCTGCTTCAAGAATTACTGAGATTCACATCACTGGATGTGCTTGATCAGAAGCCAAATGACCTTATGTTAAGACTGCTGTAGAGAGGAAATTTCTTATTATTATGGACTAGATGTTTTCTAATTCTGGGTGAACTATTTCTACTCTCAATACTTCTGACACCACAAATGTGTTTCGTTGTCATGCCAACAATCAATTTGCCAGCTTTCTGAATACCAACTGAGTGTTCAATGATTAAATTCAATTGTGGCATTAATAGAGTTATCATCAGACCCTCCAGGTTAAGGACTCTGTCTCATGAAACTGTCCCCACTTCAGAAGCCAATTGCAAGTCCTGGACCTCCTGAACTTCTGAGTTAACAGTCTATGTATCAGAAGTTTCCATGATCCCCTCCTTGCAATTTGCAATAATAGTCTACAAAACTGAGGAAAATAGTCTGCTTGCTTTTATTGGTTTATTACAAAGGATACAACTCAGGAAGAGCCAAATGAAAGTGAAGCTTAGGGCAGGATATAAGGGAAGGCACATGCCACCCTTCTAGCACCTCACAGTGTTTAGCTACCTGGAAACTTTCAGAACTCCACATTTCAAGGGTTTGAATGAAAATTTTATTACATAGGTATGATTGACAAAATCTTTGGCTGCTTGTGATGAACTCAATGTCCTGCCCTCCCCCCTTTGTGGATGTTGTGGAGGTAGAATTAAAAGTTCCATCCTGCATCATGCCTTGGCCTTTTTGGCAACTGGCTCCATTCTGAAGGTAACTAAAGACCCCTGCCATTCAGTTCCTTAGCATACAAGAGAATGTTCATTAATCCCGAGATTACAGGGGTCTTAGATATTATCACCCCTCGACTCAGGAAATTTTAAGGGTTTTAAGAGCTTTGTGCTAGGAAGCAAATACAATTTCTTAGTATATGTATACCACAATATCACACTGGGATTTACTAAATTTGGCATTATTACTATGGCTTTTCTGTATGATTCAATCCAAAATAAAATTCATGCTGAGAAATATTTCTCAAGGCCATCACTATCTACTTGATCAAAAACCATAGATAGTGTGACTTACATTACTGACAACCCTCTTCCCCATGGAAAAGCACTTGTGATAAGCTAATCACACTTGATCAACTAGCAGCTTTTTTCATGGGACACCATTTTGTTTGAATTAAACACTGACAAACAAACAATGGTTATTTAGATTTAAGAAGTTAGAGACATTTCAAAAATAAACATTGTGAATCACTTCAAGATGACAACAAATAGTATTTATTACCTACGGAAACATTTTAACTTTTAAGCAAAAATTAGCAGCATGGACCACTTGAATTAGGCACTTAAACGTGATAGCTTCCCAATACTTAAAAGAATTTTCTGATGAGGTCAGGGGTAATATTAACAAAACTGAATTTTTTTATATTGTATAGTGAAATGTGTCAACATCTGGATGATCTGTATACTTCCAGTGAGCCAGTATTTCCCAAATGAGGAATAGAAAACGTTTTAAAAATAATGCACAAATAAAAGATCCAGTCTAAGTGCCCAATAAGCCAATACATTTTTATATTAATGAGCACACAAATTATTGGTATGATTTCAAATTCCACGCTCCAAGTGACTTTAGATAATTATTGCTTGTTGAGTTTTTGTATAGTACCAAAGCATATCCACAATTATCTGAAATTGCTACAGAAATTGTGCTCCCTCTTTCAACTCCATAACTGTTTGAGGACAAAGTATCTTCATGAACATTAATCAAACCACAAATTGCAATACATTGAATACAGAAGCAGATATAAGAATCTAGCTGTTTCTATTACCGTATATACTCGAGTATAAGCCGAGTTTTTTCGGCACAAAATTTGTGCTGAAAAACCCAAACTCGGCACAGATTTTGTGCTGGAAAAAACTCGGCTTATACTCAGGTATATACAGTAGTTTGGCAGAGATAAAAAATAAAATTGCAAAAATGAAAAAGCTATGCCACTGGTGTCCCTCGATTATTTTATTTTGGAAAACAGTTAATTTTTAGATAAGTGTATTCTTTTTGAAGATAATATCATGGGTTTATTATTGTTATAAGTGAATTAATAAGTATTTTAAAACTTTTCATTTGATTTTCTAGTGCAGTAAATATCTTTTTAAAAATCTCTTTGATTTGTACTATCTTATTTAACACTTTCAATAATCATGGATACAGGAGATTATTATCACACTTTTCATAAAAGGAAGAAAATAGAGTCAGAGATATTATGGGATATGCTTGACATCATATAGTGAAATGTAAAATCCTAACTCCAATTTAGATTCTTTAGCTCTAGATAGGCCTATGCTTTCTTGTAAGCAAAGGCGAAATCAACACAGACAGAATCATGGCTGAAGTGCTACCTGGGACACCTGGTTTTACTGAACTTGCAACATTTATGAGGCACAATAGGAAACCAGTTCATCACTGTCCATTTGAACATATGCTTTTACCTTTAAGTGAAAAATGAAACATGGTTTAAATTCAGTAATTAGTTTGTGTAGTGTAACAATAAAAAAGTAATATTTTACTTGACAGATCCTTATCCCTTTCAAAGGGTCAGGTCTTTCAAAAGGTGAGCAGAGGGAGCTGTGGATGTTTCTCCCCATCTAGTGCTATTGATTTTTGGTCACCTTCATTAATGGAAGTGGTAATGTTGGAGCTAGGAGTTGGGGAGGGTGTGAAGGAGAGTCAGCAGCAGCAGGAAAGTTCTTACTTGACTAGGGGTATCACTGGGATCTGAGCTTCCTATACCAAAGGCTGATTCTTTCTTTCCTGGAGGTTCTTCTGAGGTTCTTTATAACTCTACTTGCTTCCCTTTCTCCAATTAATTATATTTCTTTTCCACCCAGTCATTTGACTTCCAGATATCCCATAGTTTGCTTCCTTTTGTTTGTCTTTCTCAGTGTTCAGGTTTTCATTGCTCTCTTGATGAGAATCTGAAGAAAACTCTGAAGATCTCTAAAACTCTTGGCTCTCATTGGTTTCACATGAAGCCTTGCATTTGCGACCCATCATTCATGGGAATGTCATAACTTTACAGACAGCAATGCTCTGTATTCATCTAGGGTGAGTCAGACAGTAGTTCGATGGCATCTACAGACCTTCGGAGACACACATCAGGCTCATTAAAGAGATCTCACTGAATATCCTCCCTCCTAACTGAGGTTTAAGGACAGGCTGTCCTGCCCAAGATGGTGTGCATATTGTGGGAAGTGTTAGTTATGTCCAAAGAACAGCACATCATCCATTATTCAAATCCTAGTGAAAGTGATAGTTTAATAATTACCATCCAGTTTCAGACAGCCCTTTAAAGTTCTTCAGAAGGTCTCTCTCTCTCTTTTTTTTAACAAAGGGCCTCTTACCTCACTGTGAAATGTAACATCTGTTGAGTCTTGAGGTAGATCAAGATCCTCTTTAAAAAACATTTATATTTGTATCTAAATCCTGTGCAATTTAACTTTGTACTTCATCTTATCAGAAATTAAAGTTTATTTCTTTATGATCTGAACTGATCTTGAGATTTGTTTGGTCATCTGAAGGTAGTGGTTCCAAGCCTGAGCTTCCAGAAGTCTTGTGTGGTTTTATTCACCAGGTATCTTGCACCACTCTGTGAACAAACCCCAATTAGTCTTCTGGAGAATGAGAGACCACAGGAAGAAGAGCCCAGCCCATCCCAGCTGTGGCCATTCTTAGACCATCCTGTGGCTAATTAACATACATTTAGTAGAGATGGACCAAGAATAGGGAACTTTCCTCTCTGATCCATAGATTGACCACAGATGTGTGAATAATCCCAGACAAAATTGGAGACTGAAACCACCCATCCACTCTGAAAGGTGTGTGTAAAGTCTCTTTTAGAGCCACTATCTTTGGGGGGGGGGGGGAATGATATGTTATGCAGCAATAACTAATTGATACAGATCTCAATGAACAGCAAGACTAAAACAGTTCTATTTGACATACTGTTACAGTAATATAAAGCTTGATGGGTGGGAAAAAAGGGTTGAGTAGGCTGGGAAAGGAAGGAAAGAATGTAACCGGTTTGGGAGAAGGTCAATGGTAAGTAAATGAAGAGAGTCAAAAGTAACTGGTTATTTAGGAGTCAAAGAATAGGCTAATGTGGAGATAATACTTTAGACTATGGTACAGAAAGAGAAGAAGACCAGAAAAGTGATTTTGGGTCAGACTGAAGAGAGTTTGATTTTGAGATGGGAGCTTCTGCTATGTCTTCCTATATGTAATGGAGAATCACTGAAGGTTCTGTGGTCTGCTGTGGTCTGCTCCAATCCCAGTTTTAATTTTTTTTTAAATTCCATTCACCAAACCCTAAAATGTTTGCTAAAATAGAGTATAGAATCAGGGGAACCAATTCAATTTTATTCCACAGAGTAGTCGCTGTCAGTAAAGAAGACATTCTCAATGTGTTTCCTTGTGCATAACCCCCAGCCTCCATTCTGTGGATTGAAGCACATTTTGACACAAGATACTTCATCCAGACCAAAGAGAAACAGATGGAGAAAATAATTTCCGCTAAAAAAGAGTGCAAATGCAGAAAAATCATCCTGTATAACTAAAAAAGATAAAAACGTGTTTGGTGATTTCATGAAAAGCTTTGGGTTTTTCTTTCTTAAAGAACCATGCTAATTTATCAGTGACCACTAGATGGCACCTGTGTACAGCATTTGAAACTAATTTCAGGAAGTGGTCAGAAAAGCCGACGTTTTGCTCTTAAGCAGCCAACTTCCTCCCCTACCCTAAGTCAAGAGGGGTGTAGGAGAGAAGACCTAAAACTCAACTTCACTTTTCTGACTTATAAAGTAAAACGAACATGGCAGAATTGTACCTGTTTAGATCGGAGAAAAAGGATGATGCATTCTTGCTAGATGAATCAGGAATGATGATGTTCTGTCATTCTTTAGCTATAGACCTGAAATTCTAACTTTAAATTTATGGGTGCCGGTATGAACCATGGTTCTGTTAGGGCATTTGGATGAAGCATGAATAGTATATTTTCCAATTGCAATTGGTTACTTTATCACCCTGACAATTTTAGAAGATATAATAACTCTTATCCTTTGGAGTGAAAAAAATGGATCTCACAAGTCTTACCAGATCACCATAGTTTGATTCATCTTTAAGAGAGTTAGATGGTGGTTGTTCGCTGCTGCCTCCTATTCATCCAGACGTTTTCAGATGATGCAAAGATTGATAGCAGCTGTGAACATCACACACAACTGTTGTATTGAGATGAGTGTATGAGAGATCCTCAAAAGGAGAAAAACAAAAACAACAAATAATCAGGCAAGCAAACAAAAAAGAAACAAACAAACAAAAAATCCCAATAATTCAAGACATCCAGGTGGAAGTTTAGAGGAACTGACAATCCTGCCTAATCAAGCCCGTCATTTCTCTAACCCCCAAACTATTATCAACAGAACCACCCAGCAAACCGTGACTCTCTTTCTGGGATGTGAGATGCTGGCAATCTTCCAGTGGCAGCTTTGTCAAACCCATTAGCTTTCGCCGGTGAGCTGATGCTGCTTTCCTTCAGGGCTGGCTGACCTGGCCTTTCAGTAGCCTCAGCTTTCTCCTGTTTAGCCTAAGCTGTTGTAAACACACATTTTGAAGCACCACTAGATCTGATATAAAAGGGATATCTCTCCTTAAGAAGATTAGGGCAGGGTCAGGAAATCCCAAAAGGGCAACAAGAAAACAGCAGACTGGGTCATAAGAGTAAAAGGAAATCAGAAACAGAAATGTATGTGGTGGCTCGGCGCCTGTGGCTCAAGCGGCTAAGGCGCCAGCCACATACACCTGAGCTGGCGGGCTAGAATCCAGCCTGGCCGCCAAACAACGACGGCTGCAAACAAAAAATAGCCGGGTGTTGTGGCGGGCTCCTATAGTCCCAGCTACTTGGGAGGTGGAGGCAGGAGACTGGCTTGAGCCCAGGAGTTGGAGGTTGCTGTGAGCTGTGATGCCATAGCACTCTACCCAGGGTAACAGCTTGAGGCTCTGTCTCAAAAAAAATAAATAAATAAAAGAAAGAAAGAAAGAAATGTATGTAGTGGGGAAGTGTAAGGACATAGAAGTCCTCTTTGATGTCTCTGGTCTATACCTTTGGCCTTCAGGATGGCATCTTTGGGTCTTCTCCTTGGTCTCAGGGAACTTGTATAATTTTTTTTTTTTTTTTTGCAATTTGGCCGGGGTGAGGTTTGAACCGGCCAACCTCGATATATGGGGCCGGCGCCCTACTCACTAAGCCACAGGTGTCTCCCATGTATAATCTTTTCTAAGTGTCTTTATCTAATCCTACCTCTGGAAGAGGATTGATAAATAATTACAATAGCCGACTGTCATTTGAACAAGAGACAAAATATGAAATTGATAAAGCAATGGAATCAAATTATAATGGTAAGGACTAAAGTTTTGAGTTCCTTTTGGTAAGCAGTGTCAAAGATTTGTTCCTCTCATATATGAAGTCACCATTTAGGCTATCTACTTTTGTGATTTTTTAGAAAACTAGCCCCGACCACATAATGTATGACCAGAAGCCTCATTAGCTTCCTGGTTTTGACAGCACCAAATGTGTTCAATTTGCAGAGAAAACAAATGGGGTCTGAATGATTGTTAAAGTGCTGGAGTTTGAACTTGGGAGAAGGCTGTATGTGAGAAAAAAAGGGAAATACTTTGATAATTATGAATGAGAAACTAGAGGATAATTTAGAGGTAAAGACAGCACAGGGCTTACAGTCTGGCTGAACTGAGGGGCAGATGAAAGATTCTTAAACACCATGAGAGAAAGAAGTAGTGTTTGTAGAGAGTTAAAGCAAAGAACTACATGCCCCCAAAGCTGCCAGGTTCCAGAGAGGACACAGTCAGAATCAGGTAGATCCCCACTGAGGGAAAGCACCGCCAGACACAATGAACTTACCTAAGAGTAGGGATTCATTTGTTCCCTGGTGTTATTCTTCCTAATTATCACCAGAAGAACCAGAGGATTTGGGTATCTTAGTCTGTTTGTGCATCTATAATAGAATATCATAGTTTGGATAGCTTATAAATAACAAAAAAAATTATTTCTCATGTTTCTGGAGGCTGGGAAGTCTAAACTCAAGATGCTAATAGATTTGATGTCTGTTGAAGGCCTGGTTTCTGTTCCATAGATAGCCTTTTTCTATTGCATTTGCACATGGGAAAAGGGGCAAAGGATTTCTGTGGGGGCTCTTTGTTTTTTCTTTTTTGTTTTCTCTCTCTCTTTTTTTTTTTTTTTTTTTTTTTTTTGAGACAGAGCCTCAAGCTGTCGCCCTGGGTAGAGGGCCATGGCATCACAGCTCACAGCAACCTCTAACTCCTGGGCTCAAGCGATTCTCCTGCCTCTGCCTCCCAAGTAGCTGGGACTACAGGTGCCCACCACAATGCCTGGTATTTTTTTGGTTGCAGCTGTCATTGTTGTTTGGTGGGCCCCAGGCTGGATTTGAACCTGCCAGCTCAGGTGTATATGGCTGGTACCTTAGCCACTTGAGCCACAGGCACCAAGCCTGGGGGCCCTTTGTTAAAAGCACTAATTCCATTTATAACGGCTCAGCCTCATGACCTAATAACTTCCCAAGATCCCCCTCCCCAATCCTTATGTTGGGAATTAGGCTTAACATAAATTTGAGGGGACACATTGAGTTCATTGCATTCTGACCTTGGTCCCCCAAATTCATGTCCTTGCTGGGTATAAAATACATTCATTTTATCCCAAGAGCCATAAAAGTTTTAACTTAGTCAAGAATCAACTCAAAAGTCTAAAATTCAGTGTTTTATCTGAATATTATCTAAATCAGGTATGTATGAGACTTTAGGGATACTCTGTTTTTAGGCAAATTGCTCTTTAGCTATAAACTTGTGAAATCAGACATGTTTGTACTTCCAGTGCTTCCAAAATACAATGAGGGGACAAACATAGATTAGACCTGGTCATTTCCAAAGGAAAAAACAGAAAAGAAGAAACGGTAACAGATACTGTTGTGGCAAACAACATTGAAACTTAAGGCTCAGGAATTATCCTCTGGCTTGATGCTCTGCCCTCGAGGCCCACCGGGGCTGGGGTCCCACCACTCTGGCTTGGGGGACCCTAATTCCCCACAAGGGATCTGTGCCTGAACCCTGCCCCTGCAGTGGCCTCACCTCCAGGGTGGCTTTATGTCTGTGTCATATGCCGACAGCTCCCCTGTGCTGGGAATGGTGGATGGGTGAGTCTATAGTTCCTCTGGGTGATGCCTTGAGGAGGGCTTTCTGTGGTGGCCCTGTGCTCATTGGGGTTTTTACGCTCTGGGGGTGTGAGGAGCAGGGCTAGTTATTTCTCAATCATCTATAGGGTCAATTTTTCATTGTCTTGGACAATAGGTTCAATAGGCTTCTATTTAGGTAGTTGCCTATCCCTATCAGATGGTCTTTGGCCTCACCCTTCATGTTTTCTCTGCAACAGCCTTTCTCATTCATTTCAATATGGATAGACTGAGAATTTTCCAAATCTTTACAGTTCTGCTTTCTTTCTGATTGGCAATTCCATGTTTAAATCATTTTTCTCATTTCTCATTTTATTATAAACCAGCAGTTCTCAACCTGTAGGTTGCAACCCCTTTGTAACAATGAAAATACATCCTGCATATCAGATATTTACATTACGATTCATAACAGTAGCAAAATTACACTTATGAAGTAGCAACAAAAATAATTTTATGGTTGGGGGTCACCTCAACATGACGAACTGTATTAAAGGGTTGCGGCATTAGGAGGATTTAGGAAGGTTGAGAACCACTGATATGAACCATCAAAAGGAACCAGACAGCTCCTTTAACACTGAGCTTAGATATTTCCTCAGCCAAATATTGACTTTCATTGTTTGCAAGTTTTACTTTCTGCCAAACATCAGGACACAAACACAACCCACATGGATGGCCATTCCCCTATTGTCTAACAACATGCTACTTATTTTGTCTGAGACCTCACTGGAACGGCTTTTTACCATCCTTATTGCTACAAATATTCTGTTCAAGATTACTTAAGTATTGTCTAAAAAATAAAGCAAAGCTTCTCTACAACTCTCCACTCTTTTCTTCAGAGCCCAGAATTGCTTTTGGAAGTCCCTCATGGCGATGTTGACTTTCTCTAGAATGCACCTCAAAACTCTTCCAGTCTCTACCCATTGCTCAGTCTTAAAGCTACTTCCACATCTTTAAGTTATTTGTTACAGCAGCAACCCCACTTCTTGGTACCTATTTTCTGTCTTAGCTTGTTGGGTCTGCTATAATAGAATACCACAGACTGTGCAGAACAGAAATATACTTTTCACCATTCTGGAGTCTGGAAAGTCCAAAATCAAGGTGCTGGCATATTTGATGTCTGGTGAGGGCCCACCCCCTTCTGCACAGTCAGTCTTTCTCATTAGGCTCTCGTATGCCAGAAGTGAGAGGCTTCCTTTATAATGATACTAATCCCATCTATGAAGGCTTTGCCTTGTGACATAATCACACCACAAAGGCCCTGCTTCTGAATACACTTACTTACATTGGGGATTAGGTTTAACATATGAGTTTTTGGGAGACAAAGATATTCAGATCATAGCATTGGGTGATTCTTGGTTCTGCATTAGGGGGCAAAGAGATGACCAGAAGATTCCTAAGTTGAATGAAGTAGATTTTGATTGTCTTTGAGAAATGGTCATCTGCAGGCTTTCTGGGTTTTTTTTTTTTTTCTTTCTTCTGCTATGAATATGTCTGTTTACCTTATTCTACTACAAGTATCTCTTTTGGTTCTACCAAACTTAGTCTCTCAGTCTTATGGTTACAGATATAATCCAACCCTTCCCACCCTGCCAAGCTCTTCCCTAGGATTTTATGTGTGGAAAAGGGCTATCTTTTTCTCCAGAGTAGAAAAGCTGGAATGATTCTAGTCTGCAACTCTTATAGGATTGTTGCCTCCTTTTTTCACTACATGGAGATAGACCATCTAATGGTGTAGGGAATGAGACCAACAGGCAAAGAAATGTGAGTTGAGAAGAGGCAGAGAGGATGAAATGGCTCCCAGCTAAATGACCTATTACATTTCCTTTTTAACTTATACCATTTTGAGCTGGTCCCTGTTATTGGCAAACCATGAGACTCTCAACTAGTACAGGGTGTTCATAAAGTTCATGTGCATTTAAAAATAGCCAACTGTTTTATACTGTATATTCCCTGACCAGTCCATTTGAGTTTCCCAATATGGCACATGTGTTGTTACTAGGAATTCCATTAATTCAGTCATTTTTCATCTCTAGCTCAGCTTGTCATCTGACTCTAAATAGGGACAATAGTATCTTTGTAAGAAAATATAATCATGATTCAATTTTGATCATCCTAACTCATGATTATTTTATGACCTGAAGCACAAATATTACTTCTCTCTGCAAGAGGTATTATTTAGGGCAGAATAAAATAATATTTGTAATAATTTGCCACATTTTTACAGGGGAACTCATGGTGATTGGGTTTTTCATCAGCTCCTGGGCTTTTTTCTTTCTTTTTTTTTTTTCTCATTTATTTTTATTTTTTTTTTAATATAGATAAAAATATGCACCATAGATGTGGCCCGACCCATCACCCTCCTTCCACCCAAATCTCCCCCCTCCCTTCCCCTTCCTTGGTCCTTTCCCCATAGTCTTGTGGTATAGTTGGGTTATAGCCTTCATGTGAAAGCTATAGTTTAGCTTCATAGTAGGGCTGAGTACATTGGACACTTTTTCTTCCATTCCTGGGATACTT
>CAUYPK010025189.1:0-20374 GCA_963574355.1 Loris lydekkerianus
GATGTGCGATCTCCAACCTTCTCTCCTGGTATAGCTCGAATCCTCCAGGTTACTTACTAAATTTCCATCCTTTAACTCTCCTTCTGGACGGGAGCCTCTGTGAAAAGCTGGCTTCAGTCCGCCATCTTGTCTCCCCCCCCCACACCTGTAGTCTAAACTACTCAGAAGGCTGGGGTAGAAGATTGCCATGACCCTAAGAGTTAGAGATTTCTGGGAGCTATAATCATATCACTGCTCTCATGCCTATGCAACGAAACAAGATCTGCACTTGATTAGCCAAAAGGCCGAGAAGCGATCAAAACAAAATCTGAAAAACAATAAAAGAAAGAAAGAAAGAAAACTTAAGTGACCCAACTAAAAAATTATATTTAATATGAGTTTAACATAATAATTATTTGCAAACTAATGTACCTAATTTGTGAGTTTTGTCCATATATAATAAAGAACCGTTTTTTTAATCCTATAAAATATCTAAAAGTAAATTTACAATGCTAATATATACAACTCAGCTTGCATCATACATGTAATAATCATACATAGGAAGATTCATTAATGTAAAGATGATAATTATTTCTAACTGCATACATAAATTTGGTGCAGTTCTAGTCAGTAAAATTCTATAAAATTGAATTCTATAAAATATGAGTAATAAGTGTCTTCTTGTCCCTGGCTTCTTTCACATAGTATAATATATATTGAGTATGATGTCTAGTCTTATATGTGTTAAAGTGTGTTTTATAAACTAGAATATGGTCTATGTTGGTGAATATTTTTTCCAAGCCTATACTTGAGAAAGATATCCTATGCTACTATGGTAGCATAGTCTATAAATGTCAATCTAGCAAGAGGTTTGTCAATTGTGTTTATCTTTTCAAACAACCAATTTTTTGTGTAACTCCAGGTGGATAAAATGGCCCTGACCTAGATATTGTCATTGTTGCTTACTCAGAAAACATATGTGCAAAAGTGTTGAGACACTGCTATTTTTCCTGAAGATCTGATGTGACCCTCAGTCACTCAGGTATTATCATCTGCATCTATGTATCCACTGAACCACTAGAATAGGATGCATGATGGCCAACTCTACCTTCTTGGATAATGCTGCTTATCTTATTGGCATATATCCCAACTTAGCTTGTATCTTTTCTATCTTTAAGACATGCTGCTTAGTGTTTTCTACAGGAAATTTCTTTCAAAATTTCCTATTGATAATTATCATAAAGATTATAAATTGGTCATTCTTTTAAAAAGGCAGTTTCAAATTAGCATCTGAAAAGAAATTGAGTAGGGAAGAAAGTGTATCTTTTTATCTGACCTAGTCTAAGAAGTCACATAGAATTGCCTCTGCCACACCGTATTTATTGATTAGTGTAGTCACAATGACAATCCAGTGCCAGAGAAAGGGAATATAGAATCTACTGGTGTAGAAGTGATAGGATTACAAAATAAAAGTAGTATGTTTGATGGGAGGTAATTTATGCCATATTTGGAAAACTCAGTCTGAGAAGACTATCTCTGGCCCCACAACTTCACATTTTTTCCAAGCCTAAAATGCACTTAAGTCCCCACTTCTTAAAAAACCTGAGTTCTATCCCTTCATGGTGTCAATTAGAAGTCCAGTGTCTTACTACTGAAATCATATTCAGCTGTGAAAGAAGTTCTGTAGGTGAGGATCCTCAAATGCAGCACACTGAGTAACATGTCTTCCAAGTGAAAAACCTGTGAACTAAAATGATACCTCCTCCACCTTATATCCAGCACACAGTGGTGGAGGGCGGTGGGATAAGTGCTGCAGCCAGGCCTAAGGAAAAAGGGGGAAACCTGAGGCACATAGAAGCTACTCTTTCATAGCAATTCAGATCTGCTGAGTTTATGCTGCCAATCCATGCATCATTAGTTGTTTACCTGCCTGGAAATTGTGCACTAGGGCCTGGAGTTTCTCTGCTAGGCTTTTGGTTATGCCTTCTGAGTCTTTGTGTCTTTTCCACAAAAGCGACTCAATTCGTAGCTAAGTAATTAGCCTGTTTTCTGTCCACACAAGTTTGGGGCATCCAAAGACATATTTTGCTTTTGTTCTTTCTCTGTTCCTTTTGGTCTATGATGATAGAAGCCTGTTAGAAACTTTGTGAGTCTTCTATGAATCCAATCTATAATCTAGTCCTTTAATTAAAACCAGTATCTACCAATCACTTAAATATAAGACCACCTATATCATAGACTCCCAGCAAACTTCTTGGAATGCAATTTCTTTAAAATTCTCAAAGGCCTTATTGTCAAACAAAGAGCTTACAATGAGCAGAGTATTAAGTGAATGCATGGATGAGTAAATGAAGACATTTATCAATTTTGTACATTAAGAGACTGGACTAAAGGGACTTAAAAAATAATAAAGAGAGAATATCTTTTTCTATGTATAAACATGGGCTGTCAGCCAGAACTTTAGGAAACATTGGATTATGAATTTTATAGTACGAAAATATTTACCACATTTTCTTAAAAATCTGTTAACTTGTAGACTTGTATGACTAAGAAAAACATGCAGCTTCTTTAAAAAATATTCCAACTTCTTCATGTCTACAGCTAAGTCTGATTCAAGAAAGAGCAACACAAGCTAATAAAAGGTAGTCTGAATGTGATCAAGGGGCATTTCCCGGGAATCTTTATCATGACTCATCAGCATGTCAAACTAAGAACTAAACAACATCTTGGGTTTTGTTTTTTTCCCCACCCTCCATTATTTTTACCTTTTGTGAAAAGTTATGTGTAAATTTATGCATGTCTTAGTCAGCTCTGGTTGTCATAACAAAACGCCACAGACTAGGTAGCTTAAACAACAGAAAATTATTTCTCACAGTTCTGGAGGATCAGAAGTCCAAGATCAAGGTGCTGGCAAGGGACGTTTTATGCTGAGGTCTCTTCTTTTGTCTTGTAGGCATTTATTAATACTTTGTGCTTACAGGACATCTGCATTCATACAGGAAATGAGAGAGAACAGCTATCTGTTTTTTCTCCTTGTAAGTGCACTAATCCCATCAAGAGGGTCCCATCCTCTGGACCTCATCTAACCCGAATTACCTCTTAATGGCTCCTCTCCAAATACTATCACATTAGCAGTTAGTGTTTTCATATATAAGTTTGAAAGAAATTTAGCAAGATAAATTCCATTAGATATTAAGACACAAGGATAATTATCTTTGGCTGAATGCTTTGCCTTTTAGATGCACTGGGGTGGGAGGTCCCATTTTCTGGATACTCTGGGGCAGCAATATCATCCCCATGCCTCTACAAATGTAGGTCCCACCCCTGCTAATGCTCTAGGCCTCCCTGTAACCAAATCTTCACAGAATATCCTGGCTCCCAAGGTTTTGGTCATTGCTATCTGGCCTATTAAAACCAAGGTAACAGCCTCAGACTTTAAAACCAAGAAGAAGGCTATTCTAATGAGCTCTGAATCACCTTTGGGATCATTTTTCCCTTTTGCTGAAGAATAATGTGCATTTGCAGCCAAATTTTGTCTGGTCAAGTAGGACCTAAGAAGTGTGATAGCCATCCATCATTTCATTTCGTTTTTTCCAAAGCCTATGACTTGCTTCAAAATCACCAAGAGTGTTTGTTATAAAAAAATACATATATGCCAATTGAAGACCCATTGGATTAGAATAGATGAGAATATGTCATGATCCCAGAAATGAGCATTTTTACCTAATTCCCCAGTTGGTTCTTTCTCACACTAAATTGTGAGAATTACACTTAGAAATAAATGCAACTAGTTTATTTTAGATTATAACTTTTTAACATGAATTTTAAAAATTGTCTTGCTTTTTTTTAATACCATATGAATGAAAGATATTTTCATTGCTAATGGTAGCATTCATTTTCCTTTGGTTCTTGATAATCTCTTTTTATCTCATTTTGTGTTATTGATGACTACAGAGGAGATTTCTTTCACACTTTAAAAAATACATAGTCAGTATTTACTAAGGACTATGCCAGACACAGGTTTATTTATTTTTCCATAATGAGAATTTCTCAGGAATAAATCTGATAATAGTTATCATGCCTCACATTTGTGTGGGATCCGAAGCCAGCTAAGGTCATGTCTAAACACCACCTTGAGACACCATTTTCTTTGAATTTATATAAAACCTTGTATTTTAGGAGTGTTTTGATAAATTATGTCCCTTCATTTGCCAACAGCAGTCATCCAAAGAAGCAATGTCTCAGGTGTTAAAAGGCCTATATTTTGAAACAAATCTTCACTATAACACTCTCTTAGTCCTGCAAATTACCAGCACTAGAACTATAACTTAATGCTAATGCTAGTTATTGTCAAACCACGCAGATGAAAATAATAATATACTTCTAAAAATTATTTCATATATGGAGACTGTAATACAATCTAATGTCCATCATTGAAGACAAACATGTTATTAACTTGACATTTTTGCCGAAGTCTTACTTTGGGCTTCACTGGCAACAATAGGTAGTTAATCCCCACTCTCTCCTCACAATCACTATGCTTAACTGGATTCCATTAAAATTGACATTAATCAAAACATAAAGTTTAAGGCTATGCAAAAAAAGATTAGCCTCCATAAAACATATTCTGAATAAAACCAAATATCCACTATCCATTTTGCCAAAGGAATGTACCTCTCTAAATCTCAGAGGAGCAAAATTAAGTACCCAGCAGTATTTAAGACACACTTAATTGCAAAACATAGCATGTGTATGTTCATACATTGGTCATGAGAGATAAACCACCAGATTTGGCTAGAGTCAAGTTCCTATTTCTAAACATCATTCTTTCCAAAATAATTAGCATCCTTTGTTTAGATAAAAGAAGCAAGCACAACAGAACTATGGAGAAATAATAGACATTCTGAGTTGCTTATTTCAAAATTATTCAGATATTTTTCCCTTAATTTCTGATTCCATAAAATTTAATAACATATCTAAGTAGTTATTATTATTACACCTTGATGTCCTATACAATTGTTGATTCTCTGAAAATTAGAAGAAAGAATATTATTTCTGTTTACATTTTGTTTTTCATACCAAAACTATGCTTGCATTTTAATATGCGAAATATTTTCCATAAATGTGCACATTTTTCCCAAACATAATTATGTTACACAAGCATATAAAGAAACTTCAGAAAGTAGATGAAAATAAGAACAAAACCATGACTATTTGAGCATATGGGTGAAAACTGTATTACATTTGTTTTATTATAATGTATCTAGCAGGCAAAAAAATATGGGAGAAAAAAGTTACATGATAATATCTTTTACATCCATGTTCTCTGTTACTCATCATTCTTTTATTAACATCATTTAATTATGTAAATCTTGGTATTAAAATTCATTATATGCTTTAGAAAAGTATATAATGCTCTTCTTTATTGATTTCCTTTTAGACACTAATTAGGTTTCACAAATTATATTTTTTCTAAGATAATTATTTAAACTTTTTATATTAAAAAATTTGTAAACACTTTTTAAAAATTAAACTTTAAATCCAGATTTTTCTCTCTACTAAGATAGAATAGACACTATTAAGTTACTGACCCAGTATCTTTCCCATCTTCTTCTTCTTAACCTACTTAAATGCACAGAGCCGCCATCTTCCAAGAAGACATACTGGTCAGGGAAAATAAGTCCCACCTCTGGAACTTTATGATCTCTAAGCCAGTCATCATAATTCTAATCTTCTTGCTAGTGATTGGTTTAGAAATGAACAGGTGATCTAACGCTAGGTATCTACCTAGCCAGATATTCTGGCTAGTCTTCTATAGCATATCTAGGTAAGTGATACAGAAATGGCCTCTTTTTCAGGACATTGGTACAGTTGAGTGAGAAATCTGGAATTCTCATAGCAAATTATACATAAGTCTTACCATACAGTCATAGCATGGAGTAAGGCACATCCAAGAGAATCAGAAACTCTCTCTACACCTCCACACTTTCAGTTTATAACAGTGCAAATCCGTGATTTTTAACTGGCACACTCGGTGTGCCATGAGAGGATCTTAGGTGTGATGCTAAATGTTTAAAGATCATTAATTAAATTATTTTCAAAAGAAAGTCAAAGAACAGTAAGTATATTTTTTTTACTTTATTTATTTATTTATTTATTTATTTGAGCAACATAATTTAATTGTACCATGGAAGTTTAATTACAGGTTCAAGAGCACTGAGATTAAAAAGGTTGAAAAGACTGGAATAAATCATGTTTCTTTGTGACTTAAAGTGTCAACCCTCCATAAAAGCAATCAGATGATATTTGTGCAATATTTACATTCATTCAGGTGAAATTTCATCATTTCCTCATTCAGATGAGACCAGGAATTTCACCTAAAACAAATTCTCTCTTGCCTCTAACCTAATTCTTATCTAAATGCTACAGGTCACAATTGTTCTGTTTGTCACCAAAATAGAGAGTCTAAAATTGTATTAGAGGTTTGACTTTCACAGCATGTTAATTGGACATCAAGCAAACAGAAACAGAAACTCAGGTGATTACTGAGTTTTCAAATCTATGCATGAAAAAATATATTGGGTTTTAAATACAAAAAAAATGTCTAGTTCCCTGAAGAAAAAAGCACTCCTAGGCAGATTCTTTTTTGTAATGCTTATAGCTTATTGCTACATAGAATACCTTACTAGACTTGCAATGCTGTGAATTTTGGTAATTTTTTAGAAAAGATATCATCATACTGATAACCTCAGAGTAAATAAAGGCACTTGGAAAATCATTTTTGTTCACTAGTAATCTTACAATGAAGATATTTTGGCTCCACAGACTGATGATATTAGATGTTACAACATGAATGAAGTTAAATAAGGTTCTTTGCTAAAACAGATAAAATAATGTAAAATAATAGAAAGACAAAATTAATAGTGGATAAGCTTAAGCTCTTCTAACAATCTTGACACAGAAGAAATATATTTGCATTGTTTCCATGTCTCCCTTCTCTTCTGCTCCACTCTGCCATGTTTGGTACTTAACATAACCTTCACCTTTTAAATACTGATTTCAAAGCCATCTTGTACTTACTAGTAGCATGAAATAATATACTAGTTTATAAAAAAAGAAGAAAAAGATCAATAAAAGGAGGGCAAAACAACAAAGAGAGCCATCAACAGAACAGGAGTCTTTTGAAGAATTGTTGAAAAATATAACCCATGGAGAAACAAACATTTCAGAAAACCATGATTTAAATGCCTAGAAGTAGAAATAGGAGAGACTTCCAACCTCAGAGTCTGTAAAATGGAGCCAAAAAGAAGACAGAGTCACTGAATTATCTATCATGATGATTAATTTAGAAACAATACTTGAAGCAGCGAGGCCAGGTGGCACTTGTAGCAGCACATATAGCCTATGGCTAGGAGGAGTGAGAGTTATAAGAAATACCTGTATAGCTCAATGGAACACCTTGGTGGAAAGGGCATGGAGAGGGATTTAGCTCTCCTAAGAAGCATGAGAGCTCAGGAGATGAGAGCAGTGGTGAATTGGCAGTCTCTACACCTGTGGTGTTGAGAGGCACGAGATCAGCCTTAAATTAGGCTGTAGGAGAAGGCAGTCGGGAGCATGTGCATTCTATCATGGACCCGCTTACTCTGACTCTGTCTCCTCTTCTGCCTGCAGAACGCCAGCACGGCATCTCTCGGCTGAAGACTACCAAGCTCTGCTAAAGAGTAAGATCTATTTTTCTAAGAAGACTGCTTTTGTCTCTCTAAGACACACACTGTCTCTCTCCAGCTAAAGTAGATAGCCCTCAGGCACCTAAGAAACCTTAGAAACGTAACTTAGCGGTCTGCGTCTGAAACCTCCTTAAGCCGGGCTGAGACCTGGCCAGTCCTGGGCCCTGACAAGTGGTGTCACAAATGAGGTGTGACAGGCACTTATCCTTTTAAGTGCTAGCATCAGGCAGCAGCAGTCATTGTACTTAGGTTAGACCAGGGATGGTGAGGATGAAAAGGCGTCTTTATTCCTATGGTAACTACTGACCATAGGAAGATGGTAAGTCCTCTCACCACTTCCATGGGCTGCCACTGAAAACTGGCAAAAAGACATTACCGAAAATACTATGGTTAGATCTACTAGGACCAGGAAAATTAAACTAGATAGAGGAACACATAATTCTGCAGCCATCACCAGAAAGTAGACAAACCAAGCTTCACAAAGAACATCTTTAACACAGAGAGAAAAAATAAATATTATGGTGAAATGTCAAACCACAAAGGATAAAAGAAAGTCTGAAACATTTTCAGGGAATGAATAAAGAAAATCAGATTAATTTCAAACCCTTTCGTTATCAACACTGGATACTAGAATACAATAGAACAACATCTTCATAATGCAAACCAGCAAAGTGATCTTACTGTAGGAATCCTATACCCAAGTTAACATGCAAATAGGAGGGAAAAGTAACACTTTAGAATAAGTAAGTACTTAGGAAGTTTAACACCCTGGATGAAGAAATTCTTTAATATTATTCACAAGCATATAAATTATGGATATGAGACAGATAAAAGCACAGAATACAAGAAATATTGGTTAAAGAAATGAGTCCTCAAATAAGTATTGATGAATTTTAGGATAAAGTAGTCACTAGCAATGAAATTTTGTGTGACCCAAATAAGTAACATAAGAATTAGAATGGAAAGAAACATAAATGAATACAAAAATTTACCATATCCTTTGTCTTTATTGAAGCCTTGTATAAATATACCCCATGGAGCTTTGAGTTCTTTCAATTGTTTGACCCTACAGATTCATGGCATATGGCCACACACTTTCAACTATAGATCAAACAGATGACTTCATAAGATAGTAAAACTTACAAAAATCACCTAAAAAAGAAGAAAAAAGTGTAAATAAATCCAATATATTCAGAGGTAAATGAAATGGTATAAATCCATTCCTAGAACAGGCTTCAGGCTGAATCCATTTCATTAATAACACATAGAAAACATAGTTCTTTGTTATATAAACTGTTTCAAATAATGAGTAAAATGAAGGAAGGCATTTCAGCACAATCTCTAAACCTTATTTTATCATGATTCCTAAAGTAGTAAATAGCATAAAAAATTACACAAGTTACTCTTAGTTCTAAATACAAGTAGAAAGATATTAAAATAATTGAAATCATGACTAATGAAAATAATTTTAAGATTAGTTTAATGCTCAAAAAAAGTGTCAAATGAATCATGAAGTTCATAAATTTGAAAAGGAGAGTTGTATGTTTCATGAAAGGTTGCAGTCTGTAGGCTGGGAGGCAGAAGCTGAGAACAAGTACTTTGAGGGAGGGACAGCTGACCAGGTTGGCTAAGCACACAGGAATGCACAGAAAGCAAACATACATATTGCACATATCCCATGTTCACTTTGGGGTGGAGACTTAGCAGTTAAATGCATTATAACTGGTCAAAAGGTGAAACAGGACCAGAAGACACTAATGCACAGTCTCTGTAGACTGTCCAGAACCACTTCATAGTTGGGGGTCTCTTTATTAGAAAGTAATCCTCATCATTTGCTGTGTTGAAACTGCAAAACGGAAGGAAGCTTCAGGCATATGGGTGAAATAAGTAAGGCAGGGTGCCTTTCAAAAGGGCAGATTCTTTCAACCTTTAGGAAAGAAAGACTCATACAAGTTAGCAAAGTTGAAAATAAAATTGTAATTATATAAAAACTGGAGGAAAACTTAAAGATATTTAAATATTTAACATTATATAGTTCTGTATTATTAATATATAATTTTTGAAATTAAAATTTAATCATATATCACTCAAAGTAAAATAAAATACATTTTTTAAATTAAAAGATAGGCTTTATGTGTACTAATTCTGACTTTCTGCAGCTTGGATAAATTTACTAACTTACTAACCTCTCTGGACATCTTCAAAATGAAGGTAAAATAATAAAACTAATAAGATTTTTGTGAGAGCATACAACATGTGAATAACTGCTGGATACATTGTGCACAGTCATTAAATGGTGGCAGGATATCATTTATCACTCTTCTAACCACTCTGTAAGCTAGTGTCATATGACCTTTTTTTATCCAACTTTCTCCAAAGTGGAACTCTACCAAAGACTGCCAAAACCAGGTATGTAATCACTTTAACATATCACCTGTGCAGTAGTATTTATTAACAAGTTTGTTTTTTAAGAAGGGGAAAAAAGACTTAGTTGTCTACCTCAACATATCTCAAGGAGATAAAAGTCTAAATATAAATATTCAAATAGTAAAAATAGACAAAAATACAGGCAATATTATTATAAACTGCAAATATGTAAAGATTTGTTTATACTTAACCCAAATTAAATAAACAACAAGAAAAACATTTAATGGATTTGGCTATACAAAACCAGAAACCTATTTATATCAACTATAAACAAAATTTACAGAATGAGTAGGCCTAAAAATGTTTCAACAAAGATGTCACAGATTTAATGCACTAATTTTTAAAAATTCTTTGTGCATCTATAAAAAACCCTTTTAAGTACTTAAACAAAAGACAGATTATATAATTCACTTCCCATAAAAATTCAGTATGATACTTAGTTTTCCAAAGTATTATTAAATACTTATTAACATAAATTTATGTACTATATTTTTTTATTTACCTTTGATGATAAGCTGCCACCAAACCATCTCCATCAAATGCCTGAGAACTTTATATACCTTTCCTAACAGTTTCAGGGTACAGAGTTATCTACACAGAGTCTCATGCCCTTAGACCTGAATTACAATTGAGCCCTATTGGCTCAGTTTTCCAAATTAAATCCAGATTTTCTCTCCAGGCCAAAACTTTTAAAGCACTCCTTCTTTGGACTTGGGGACCAGCATTTGGCCTGAGCCTAGGGGAGGAATTACAGCTACCACCATGCTCTCTAGGCCGAAGGTGTCAGTGCTCCACGGTCACAGATCCTTTCTTTGTAGGCAACAGCCATCCAGCCTAGCCACAGAAATCAAACCTTAACCCCAAGATTCAGATACCAAATAGATTTTCAAGACCCTGAGCCTAGAACCCTGACCCCAGAGCTGCTCTGTGCACTTATACCTGAAACTCAACACTGCTGCAGTGGCTTGTAGGCCATATCAGACCTGACTACAAGAGGAATCTCCTTGGCCCTTGGCTAAGTCCACCCACTACGTAGAAATTTATAACAGGACCACAAATTCCCTTTCCAATGAAGAAATCAATAATCTATGACACTTCCATTATTATCACAATCTCTCACAACTTGGGTCACTAAGGTACCCACAGTTATTGCTGACATTAAATGCAACTGTAGAAACTGAACAGATACTCTACAATGCACATACCCCAAAATAAATTCATCATACCTTTCTCAACTGGCATACTAAGACCCAAATGCAGGTGAAAATCTCTTCAAAACCCACTTCAGAAAGTTTGAAAGGTGTGATTATTCCACTAAATGCACATACATTAAGGCAGGAGCAAAAGAAACATGAAAAACCAAGAAAATACAGGAAACCAAAAGAACATGGCAACATTATAGTAATACATTTTTATGGGAAAAAATTCATCAAATTTTCAGAAAAGATATTCAAAATACTGTTAAGAAAATTCAAGGCCAGGTATGGTAGCTCACACCTGTAATCCTAGCACTTTGGGAGGTCAAGGCGGGTGGATTGCCTGAGTTCATGAATTCCAGACCAACCTGAGCCAGAGTGAGACCTCATCTCTAAAAATAGCTGGGTCTTGTGGTGGGCACCTGTAGTCCCAGCTACTTGGGAGGCTGAGGCAAGAGTTTAATGTTGTTGTGAGCTATGATGCCATGACACTCTACTGAGGCCCACGAAATGAAGCTCCATCTCAAAAAAAAAATAAAATAAAATAAATAAATAAATAAATAAATAAATACAAACAGACAATTCAAAAAAATCAAAAAACAATTTATGATATAAATGAGAATTTGAACAAAGAGATATCATGAAAAAGAATCAAACATAAATCCTGAAGCTGAAGAAATTAGTAAATGAAATTAAAATATACAACAGGGGGGCAAAGACATGAATGAAAGTTTTTCAAAAGAATCTAGACAAATGGCCAAGAAACAAACGAAACTGCCCAATATCACTCACCAGGAAAATGCAAATTAAAACTGCAATGGGATACAACTTTACTTTTGTCAAATTGGCCATTAGTGAGAAGTCAAAAGACAATAGGTGTTGATGTGGATTCAGAGAAAGGGATGCTTATACATTCTTGGTGGACTGTAAATTAACATAACTTCTATAGAAAACAGTATAGAGATTACTCAAAGAAATAAATATAGACTTACCATTTGATCCACTAATACTCCAACTCAGAATTCACCTAAATGAAAAGAAGTCATATCAAAAAGACACTTCTCCCTGAATTTTTATCATAACACAATTCACAATTGCAAAAAATTTCAAATCAACCACTGAGTGAATAAATAAAATGTGATATATACACATATATACCATGAAGTACAAGTCAGCCATAAAAAGGAATAAAATAATGTCATTGATGGCAACTTGGATGGAACTGGAGAACATTATCTTAAGAAAAAGAACTTAGGAATAGAAAAACAAACATCGCTTGTTCTTGCTGATAAGTGAGAGCTAAATAATGGGTATATATGATCATAAAATGGTTTCCAGGACATTGGAAACTAAGAATGAAAGAACATGGGAGGAGGGTGACTGATTAAAAACTTACCTACAGGGTACAATGTACACAATTCTGGTGTTAGGTTCCTAAAAGCCCTGACTTTGGCATTATAAAATTCATCTATGTAACAAGAATACTTGTATGCCCTAATATTATAAAATGATAATTATAAAATAATATAAAATAATAGCTGAAAACATTTCAAGTCTTGGGAAAAACAAAGAACTCTAAAAACAGGAAGTACTTATAAGGGAATCCCTTTGAGACCAAAAGCAGATTTCTCAGCAGAAATGTTACAGTCCAGGAGAAAATAGGATGATATTTCAAAATGTAGAAAGAAAAAAATATTGTCTGTTAAGAATATCATACCCAGGAAGTACATCTTTCAGAAACAAGGGAGAAAATTGAGGACAACTTAGAAATTTCTTGAAACAAATAAAAATAGAAACACAACATATCAAATCATATGGGATACAGAAAAAGCAGTAAGAAGAGGGAAGGTTATAATAATAAATACCTGCACCAAGAAAAATAGAAAGATTTCAAATAAATATCCTGACAATATACCTCAAGAAAGTAGAAAAAAATCAAAATTTGTAGAAATAAAAAATAAAGATCAGAGAAAAAAAATAAATTCGAAACTAAAATACAAAAATCCACAAACTAAAAATTTGTTTTTTGAAAAGATAAACAAAATTGACAAACTGTTAGACCAAGGAGAGAGAGACAGAAGGGGGAAGAAGAATATAAATAAATAAAATGAGAAATGCAAATGATGACATTACAGTTAATACCACAGAAATACAAAGAAACATTAGAGACCGCTATGAACAACCACAGTTGACCTTTAACAATGGAAGAGTCAGAAGCACTAACAACTTCTACAGCTGAAAATCAGTTTAAATTTTCACTCCCTCAAAACTGCACTACAAATAGCCTACTATTGACTGGCAGCCTATTAATGACATAAAGAGTGTACTAACACATGCCATATTTTGTATATGTGTCATAAATTCAGTACTTATAATAAGGCTAGAGAAAAGAAAATGTTATTAAGAAAATTCTAAAGAAGAGAAAATATATATTTACATAACTAAACAGAAGCAGATCATCATAAAGGTCTTCGTCTTTGTCATCTTCTTGTCAAATAGGCAGAGGAGGAGGAAGAGTGGGGACAAGTCTTGCTGTCTCAGGAGTGGCAGAAGTAAAAGAAAATCTGCTTGTAAGTGCACCCATGCAGTCCAAACTTACATTATTTAGGAGTCAACTGTATATACAATGAAATTGGAAAATTTAGTGGAAACAGATACATTTCTGGATATGCACAACATACCAAAATTTTACCAAGAAGAAAGCTGAACAGCTCAAGTATGAATAATGACATTGAATCAGCTGGAGACCTGTAGAAGACTGAAACTGGACCCATACCTTTCACCATAACAAAAATAGATTCTCACTGGATGAAAGATTTAAATTTAAGACATCAAACTATAAAAATACTAGAAGAGAGTACAGGGAAAACACTTGAAGAAATCAGCCTGGGAGAATATTTTATGAGGAGGACCCCTGTGGGCAATTGAAGCAACACCAAAAATACATTACTGGGACCTGACCAAATTAAAAAGCTTTTGCACAGCCATGAGCACAGTACATAAAGCAAGCAGACAGACCTCAGAATGGGAGAAGATATTTGCAGGATATGTCTCTGACAAAAGTTTGGTAACTAGAATCCACAGAGAACTCAAAGTATTAGCAAGAAAAGAACAAATGATCCTATGTCAGGCTGGGTACAGTGTAGAGGTGAATGGCACACCTCTGGGTAAAGGATCCAAATACAACTGGGACTTTACCTTACAATGCAAACAGCATAACCTAATCATATGTATCCTCATATTAATCTGAAATTAAAAAAATAGCATATAGCAAGGGAAATAACAAATATAGTTGCAGATGAAAAACTATCACAGATCTATTGGAAAATAGCCACATCTCCAAACCTCACTAGGATCGTTATCCGGAAAGGTTTCCAGACAGGATCTTTACCTTATGCTGCTCCAGCTTCCGCTGTATTGTGTTTGCTGTTTCCTCGTGGACCTGCTGGACGGTTATCTCCTCTCTCAGGGCCACCTCCGCCCTGTACAGCCAGGCACCGATGGTGCCCAGAGGCGCAGGAAGAGATTTATCCAGCTGAATATGCCACTCAAAGAGCTTAAATTAAAGAATTCAAAAGAAAAATAGAAAAGTTAAATACCTCTAACACAGAAGACAATTTCTAAAATTCTCCCATATAATTTTAAGGCCTACATAAGGCTTTGGGTTGATGACTTTAGGCTAATTCAACAAATACAAAATAAACAAAATGTTTGAATTCTGATGCTTTAGGGCTTGGGAGAAAATGACAGTTACAGGCAAATGTTGATGAAACTCAAAATACATCTTAGACGTGAAAGAGTATTATTGGAAACTTAAGCATTTCCTTTTATGGGAATAGCACAAAGCACCCACTGATTTTGAATGTGGTTTTGCTGAAAGGGAAGGGACCAAGTTCACTGACATGCTCAAAAAACGCAAGACTTATGCACCCATGGATATATATCCTGGTTGTCAAGTGAGAATCTCATGAAAACCTTTTACGTGATCAGAACAAGTCCAGAAAACTCGGGGTTATCTACAAAGTTATGAACAAAGATGAGTTTTCAGGATTCTTCTTGTAATCCTATGATTTTCTGATATTCTCTTCATTTCTGCCACTTCATCCAATTCTCAAACATCCTTTCCTGCTACAGGAATGCCCGGCTATGCTCATTTAAGGCACTCAGGAACTAACCTGTTATCTGATGAAATCAATGGTAAAAATCAGATTATCAAAAGATAGGACATGTGGTAAAGTGAGATAAATATTCCTACTAGAGGTGGAAGAGTCCTTAGGGGGCAAAATCTTGATCATGAAGCATGCAGAACATTTATATGAAATGATACTGAGAAGTTTTTTTGTTTTTTTTTTTTAAGATTTATGAATGACCTGATACAAAGTGATGCTGAATTGCAAAGTATAAAATTATATGTCAAAACAGGAAAATCACTAACTGTTGATGAAACATGGTTTCAGAACATGAGAAGTTGTTGAGACTCCATTTCTTGGAATCTTCTATAAGACAAGAGGGTCATTTCTTCTAAACAACCCAGAATTAAGCTGCGTAAGGGAGAAGTCACCCAGATAGTCTTTCAAACTTTCTATCTGCCCCCCAGTCAGTGCCTGATATCACATGTAGGGTAGGGAAGGCATGAAAATGCTGTTAAAACAAGCACTTTCCAAAGGAAAATTTGACAAGAGGGCAAAGATTCTCCCATTGTTAAGCCTTTTCGTCTTTACACAGAAGCAGTAGGACCTCATACAATATAACAGTGTAAGAAGAGATGATGAAAAATATTCTGGAATAAATTCCATAAACCCTAATGAGATAAATTGTGAGGGCACTTACCCTGGAGGACACTCTGTCCCAGGACTGTTTTACCAATGCTTGGTCAAGTGACAATTTACTGTCTTTATGTAATGGTTGTATTAAATGTTCAATCTGTTTCCTTTTTATATCATATTGAGCTCTGAAGTGCTTGAATGACTGAAAGAGGAAAAACAGCAACAATATGGCAGTGAGTCAAAAAAAGCAAAAGCAGAGGAAAGCACATTTCCTAAATAACAATCCTTTATATTTGGATAGCACTCAATAAATGTTGTCAATAATAATAATGACAGTCATGGTTCTGATAGCAGCTGCCACCCACCAGCCCCTGACTATGAACTTGACCCTGTGCTAAGTGCTTTCTGCGTATCATCCTTTCTGGCTCTCTCCATAATGCTACAACATAGACATGTATTATTATTAGGAAGCCCAGAGTGACTTGGCAAGGACCAGTTGTAGAGGCAGGATTTCTCATTTCTAGATAAGCAATTTACAAACCAGGAAATAATAGTAAACAGAGGTATAAATCCAGGGTAATAATCAAGATAATTGCTTTAACTCTAAGTATCAAACAATTTACAAATAGAAATCATATACATCAAAATAATGCTGAATTAATATCCAAATTTGTGTTTAAGTAAGCCTGCATAAAGAGGCTTATTTTAGGGGATCTCATCTACATGATAATCTTTTGATGTAGTTTATGACATTAAAATATTATGTATGCCACACTATGAATGAAATAAATTCATCATATATAGACTTAACCAGAGTTGAATATTAACATTAAAAAGTAGTTATTCTAAAGTTCTACATTTTACATTAAATTTACCCATCCTAAAATGTAACTGCAAGTCCAAATATGAATTTGAAAAAACATTAAAATATGCAATGATGTTTCAGAACAGGGGAATGGACTCACAAGTAAAATATCTAAAAGGATTTCAGAATTATAGATGAACATGTAAATTCACAGGAAGAACACTGGGGGGAGATAGTGAATAAGAATTTCACTCACGTTTTATTTTCCATTCCCTCTAATTTAATACAATTTCTAAAATACCAACACATAAAGTCAACTTTTAATTTTATTCCAGACTTCTCTGAATAGAAAAATTGGAAAATACAACATTTATTGATAAGTTGAAACAGATAGAAAATGCTGATTACATAATACAAAGATGAATGAAAATTTTTCCTATATTCAGATTTCAGATATTCTCTAACCATGTTTAAGAAGACTGGTAATCATCTTTGGCTGGAAAGGAACGTTTCTCTTGTATGCTTTTCTAATCTTTTGTTTCCCTCTTATAAAATACGGCACAATGGGTAATCTTTTATAACTCAAAATTAATTTTTGATAATTTATTCTATGACTGAAAGTCACATGGGCTAAATAAGTATATTCACTCTGCTCTTGGCAGTTCTGTTCTTGATTTAATGGCTTAATCATTTTTTCATGGAAATCATCCCAGAAAATTTTATTTTTGGGAAAAAAGATTACATTGCGTTTCAAAGCAAGAGAGTACGTGCTTAATAAGAACACATCTATTGCTTTGCCAAGTTCACCAAGAACAATATCGATGGTTTCATCCATCTAAAGTCAGGCATGTTTTATAGATGTTATTATATAAATCACACACTAATGCTGTATGTAGGTCTTTTACTTTCTGCCATGCTGAAACTCTTCTATCATTTTACCCCTTCTTGGTTTTGGTAGCATAAATGATTTAAATATAATGTAGAGTAGTAGATTCTACAGAATGTAATATGGAATACACAACATTTAATTTTGCCTCTAAAATGGAGAGATATTTTAAACAGGAGAAAAATGACAATACTGCAAAAAGTAAATCACAACTTTTTAATGGGAAAATCTATTATAAGATTTTGTGTCTTGGAAGTGGAAATTGAAAGTAGAAATCCAATTAATGACAGCGTAACAAGCCTCCGGAAAAATGAAGACAACTCTGAGCTCAACTTGAATGCAATAGTGTTGAACTGGGCAGGTCAGAATAGAAATCGATCCATTTCATGGGCTCACTCCAAATATTCATGTTGCAATCCTTTACTAAATTCAGCTTATTTTGTAGTAATTTTCTATTTGACTGAAGCCTTCTTTCTATAAATATTTGTGTTGGATGACATCTACAAAACCACGAGTTTGGCCAGGCACAGTGGCTCATGCCTGTAATCCTAGTACTCTGGAAGGCCAACGCAAATGGATCACTTGAGCCCAGGAGTTCTAGACCAGCCTAAAAAATTAGAAAATTGGCTGGGCATTGTGGCAGGCACCTATAGGGCCAACTACTTGGGAGACTGAGACAAGAGGATCACTTGAGCCCAGCAGTTTGAGGTTGCCATGAGCTGACACCATGGCAGTCTAGCCTGGGGCAACAGAATTAGACTCTGTCTCAAAAAAAAAAAAAAATCAGTTCTATAGAAACACTGACTCCATATTTCTGTTCTGAATCATCTGCAAGACTGAGTTCAGGAAAAGCAAAGCAGCACTATCTATTTAGACAGAAATACAATTATTCAGTTAATGCAAACTTCATGCATATTATGTTTCTTTGCACATTTTTCTCATTAATATACAGTAGAACCTCCATAATGATCACCTCTCTACATTGCCCACCTTCCTAAGTTGACTGAATTTTCACAGACTGGACATGCACCACATGCATATATCAGTACAGCAGGCCTGGTTCCTTCTGTTGACCACCTGTGTGTTGACCAGTTTGCTACAGACCCTTGGGTAGTCAACTTACAGAGAGGTTCCACTGTATGTAGACCTTGAATTCACTACTGTAATTTTAAAGATTAAAAATAGATTAAATAACATACATAAGTCTTAATTCATAGAAAGCTTTTGAAAATCCCCAAAGCTTTTCTATACATTACCTGATATTTATCCTGCAAATTTGCTTCTGCCATTTGTGCCCTTGTCAAATCTCTCTCCAATTGTTCTATCCAAGCTTTTGTTTCCTTCAAAATGAGCCTGTCTTCTCTCTGGAAACCGGGAGACATTGTAGTTTTATCAGTAACTGTGCATTTCTTCAATGGCTGATTAATAACTGACCCTGGAAGAGACTTAACACTTAGTAGTTGTCCCTGAAATTTTCACTCCTTTAGGAGAATTAAAAGCAAAAAATAGCACTAGAAAAATACCTTAATTATCTTGTCGAATATTATCTACCCCTTTTTTTCTCCCCTCCTGTAATACTAATTTAATAAAGAAAATGTGCTCAAGAGGGAATTTCCTAAGAATACAGAAACCAAAAGGAGCAATAGCTGGGGTGGAGCCACAGGCCTGAGGGCTGCTTCCTAAGCCAAAGCCACTGGTAAGTAAGAGGACTGTTCTGGATTGCGATTAATTTATACTAAATTTGAGGAGTCACAGTCATAGTGCCATTGAATGACTTGTCTATATTATCATTTTATATGATAGAATTATAAGCTTCATGTGCATGAAAACACACTTATCTTGCTCAAGGTAGTATTCCTAGACCCTGGAAACAGGGTATCTATAAGAGATTTACCAAGTTATTTGCTGAATGAATACATCCAGGCCACCACTCATGTTTCAAAATGAAAAATAAAACTAAAATTTTCATACTCATTTTCACAAATATCAAGAGCATTGATTTAATGAAAATACTTCATTTTTCATCAAGATTTCATATCTTGTAAGAATGCCAAAGGAACCATAAACACAGTTAACACACTTTCTGGCACTTTACTTATAGCAGGGGTGGCAAACACGCGGCTCTCGAGCCGCATGTGGCTCCCAGCCAAAATGAATGCGGCTCTTTGCCTCTTATCATTATTTTGTATACTGTGGATCTTTGCCAAGTTTGGATTTTGTTATGCTGCTTCTGAGGAGGGACCTCTGAGGAGCAATCTCTGAGCGCGTAGTCCCGCCCCCAGGGGGGAAACACGTGAAATCAAAGCACCGGTCCATTCTGACTGACACTCATGTAAAGGAACTGCTCCGAGTGGCTACAACTGAATACAAACCTGATTTGCAGAAGATTACTGAAGACAAAAGATGCCAGAAATTCCACTGAGATTATCATCCCATCACTCCAACAACGTAACAAAAAACACCTGACTGAGCATGTTATATTATGTGTTTAATATATTATTGTTAAAATTATATGCCTTTGTGTGAGTGTTTGTCTGTTTTGGCAGGTCACTGCGTGGTGTGGCTCTCTGACTCTCACAGTTTAAAAT
>CAUYPK010025191.1:0-28398 GCA_963574355.1 Loris lydekkerianus
GCGGATATTAGCCTTCTTCGAATTATCTCAGAGCTCTCTGAGAGCATGATCCATTTTTGCTCTCCATTTCTTTTCCTCATTGAGTGTTTGGGTGTGTTCAAAGGCCTTTTCTTCAAAGGCCAAAATCCTTTCTTCTGCTTGCTCCACTCTGTTACTGAGGGATTCTACTGTATTTTTCAGGTTTTTGAGGGCTGCAAATTCTTGCTTCAGTGTGTCTAAGTCTTTGGTGGTTTTGTCTTTAAATTCATTAAATTCTTGAGACAACTTTTGAATTTCTCCTTGAATTCCTAATTCCATTTTATTAATCTTGTTTGCCATCCAAACTCTGAATTCGATTTCTGACATCTCAGCCAGTTGTTTGTTAATGGGATCTTCAATTACCTCTGCCGCATCTTTCCTTGGGGGGGGTTGATCTATTCTGGTTATTCATGTTACCTGAGTTTTTCTGTTGATTTCGCCCCATGATTATTTTACTCCCTTTGATTTTTTTTTCCTGGAGTTTTGTTGAGGACCCGTACAGTACTGTGGCCTGAGAAACTGTGGCCTTGTTTGGTGTGGTGTGGCTAAGTGGTTCTGTCTTGTTTTCAGCTGATTTCTGTTCGACCCTAGTGGAACAGTTACTCTGGGTTTAAGTCTCAGCTGTGGAGAAATACCAGCAAGTAAGTCTCCCCATCCACCACAGGCAACAATTGGAAAAGGAGAATCAAACCTTCCTACAGCCAGATACCCAGGGAATCACCTGAACAGTCCTCAGGTGATTGGCTCAGTTCAAAAGTTCCAAATCAATTGTCTCAGTCAGCACCTCTCTCAGGTTGGAGAGTTTAAGAGGTCTCTGGGAACTTGATCACAGGGTCTGGTGACTGCTCTAATATGGCTTGCTCTTGTGCTTCCTGAAATCCAGAGGAGCCACCCAGCAAATAGATCAGTCTGGGAAGGTTGATGCCTCCTTCCACACCTTGCAGCTCTGTCACACCCAGTCTCTGCTGGCCCCACAAGGCTGTGACCCAGTAAGTTGTCTGCAGTGAGCAGAAAATGCAGAGGTTTGCACCTGCCTAAATCCCAGGGAAGTCTGTATCTGCTCGTCCAAGCCACTGCTCTTGGCCTCTATCCAGTAGGGGGTGGTGAGGCCTGTCAGCCTCAGGCACTTGATGGAGTCTGGGAGTGTTCACTCAGTTCCAGCCCCACCCTTAATTTATGTTACTGGCTGAACAGATCTACCCTTGGGAGTTTGTTTCTGACTCTGCAGAGTCCATGCTGAATGCCTCTTCAGAGGAGAGGCTGACTTGAGGTTCCAGAACCTGTGCCTCAGGCCCTGTCTTTACTCCTGCGGGTTTGTATTTGCAGAATGGTTAGATGTCAGCTGTAGCCTATTGACCTTCTTTGTCTATAGGCTGATAATCCCCTGAGGGACAGGTGTGTCTTAGGCTCAGTAGAGCAGTCTTTTGGATCAACCCCACCCTGGGAGTTTCCCAGCTCTGGGAGTGCATTTTCTAGTCCCCACGCTCCACCCAAGCCAGTACCACCTCTGGCAAACCCTTTACTCACGGAGCCTGTGTTTCAGTCCCAGGTTTGATCTGTAGTGGTTGCCATTTGAGAAGATGCCTGCCTCATCTTATTGCCCAGGGAAACAGGAGGAGTGGCTATGAAATATCTGGGAGTGGGCCTTGTTATTGCTAAAGACAGCTGCTGCTCTTCACCTCAGGGCACCACTGCTCTTTCGTGATTCCTTCTTAGCCAACCATCATCTCCTCATTCCTGTGCTGTAGAATCGGCACTGTCCAGCTGCAGTCCAGGTCCTGTCTACACCTCTTGAGCAGTCACCCCAGAATCTGGACTCCTGGGGGGCAGTCCTCCAGACCTCAGAATGAGAGTGGAAAGGAGTGCTTGGAGCTCAGGATTGCTAGTTGGAACACTGAGCTCATTGACAGAAAATGAGTAAATAGACAGATACAAAAGCTACCAGGCACATTAGGCCATAGATACAGAAACAGACAGAGTCACATAGACATACAGACAACACCCACGACACCAGCAACAAACAACTGCTATAAAAATAGTGATAGTTGTGAAGTAATTTAAAAAAAAAGATTAAAAAGTGGTGTTTGTAGAAAAGTTAAAAGAGAAGAAAGGAGAAATTAAAAGTAGAAAAGATAGAAATAAAAAATATATATCTATTTGAAAAGTAATAATAAAAAATTAACAAAAGCTCCTCCAAGTAAATGGTGAGGAAAAACAGAGCACAAGAACAAAAACAAACACACAAAACAAAAACAAAAACAAACACAAAAGTAAAACAAAAAGAAAGGCACTGTCTATAAAAAAGTTGTTCTTGTATGTAGAAATGTACTTCTATATGTATAATGTAAGCTTCAGCTTTCGTAGGAATATAATCAAACTGCTATATACTTTCTGGACACCAGGTGGTACTGTGTGCAGTTCCCAAGCTTATACCTGATTCACAGTTTATACTGTTACCATGGTAACTGCCTTCCATGGCTGATGGCCATTTTGGAGTTTCTGTAAAAGTTTGTTACCCAAGTAATGTGTAACCTCAACCATTTTGCTCCAGGCAGCACTTGTGACCGACCTTCACACTCAGTGCTGGTGTTCATGCTTCTCAAATCTTTCCACTCAGCTCCCAGGTTCTCTGCACGCTGGCGACTATAATCGACTGTGTGTGGGGGTGCTGCTGGGTTCTCCACCGGGCGGGAGCTGGCTTGAGCGCTTGCGCCGCTCATGCAGCTGGTGTGGTGGGAGCCGGTTCACTCGGCAGGTGTACTCGGGGACCTTATTCTGAGTTTTATGATTCAAAATTTCCCTTTTTGATCAGGACCAGCCAGTTAGCATTGCAGCCTGAACTGCCAACCCCCTCCAGCCTTCCTCAGCAGGAATGTTGTGGTTTTACTCAATCCCTGCTGGTCTGGGGGAGGGCGCCCACCCTTAGTTCAAAATGCCTGCCTCCTGGGCGCACTCCCTTCCCTTCTATTGTCCATCAGGTTGCCCGGTTCCCCATGGTTTTGAGTGGCTCTTCTTTCGGATGCCTCTCTCAGTTCAGGAATAAATATTTGTTAATTGGTTTTTATCAGCGTTTGCAAGCTTTTACCCTCCGTAAGGGAGGGGCCTGCTGGCCAGCTTGGCCAGGCAGGGAAGAATCTCTATAACAGAGTCTGTGGTTTCAAATTACCCCTCAGATATAGCAGTTCGCCACTTCGCTGAGCGTCTCCAGCTGAGCGTCTCACACCAATAATCCACAGTCAGGGAAAGTCCAGACACCCTTTCTTCTCTCCTGATGTCTTAGGAGAGGTGGGCTACACGTCTGTCCTGTCCGCCATCATGCTCCGCCTCAATATGTGTATATTTTTCCTTGATCTTGGTATACACAGGTAGAAAGTAATCTGTCAAAATTCTCAAAAGTGTTTTTCTTGAGCTGTTCATGAATCTGTGCAAATAAGACACTCAAACCTGGACATGGTTCGTCAGGTACACGGTAGTGATGTGCAATGATTATAACCTCATGGTCTATGATTTTTCCAAAGATTAGACTCATCAATATGTCTCTGAATGCATTACAATCCAACATCTTTGTGAGCCTACAGTCAGAAACTGTAAATACCTGCTTGATTTCTCTGGGTTTTGATTTTTCTTCCTTCACCTTTTGTAGGGCAAGTTCAAAGTTGCTCAAAGGAAATTTATGTAAATTCTTTTCCATGTAGTTTAAGGTGCAATCAACAGCTTTGAGCAAAAGAAATAGGTAGCCATTATTATTCACTGTGGCTCCAACATACAGCTCCTCAGCCTTGATATATTCTGATAGTTCACTTTTAAAGACTTCTTGTCCAGGCTTCTTAACATGGCTTCTATTTGAGAACTTCCCTCCAGTAACCCCTGAATTCTTCTCTCTAGGTTCAAACACTGACATGGTGTCATCACTGAAAAAATATGAAATAGCAAACAGCCTGTCCACATCAGCACATTTGTCTGTGATTAGTTATGCAAAAACAAACAAACAAACAAAAAAACTGGATACAATGCTTGTGCTGCCATAGCTGTCTTTTTTCCCTAAATTTCTTAAAGTTCTTAGACAATATGGTATGAGGCCTATGCAGGAATGGAGAGAATCCTCTTCAGAACCAGAAGGAGACCATTTTACTTAGGTGTGAATGTTAAGCTATAAAAGAAATAGCACCTGCTATTCTATTACATTTTTCACCAGAGAATCACAACTAAATGGAAATCATATGATGCTCCTCCTTTTTAATAACTATGTCTACCTTCCCTTCAAGCATTCTTAAAAGATGCACCCTTTGCTCTGTCACTAGCTTGCTGTGTATCTTTATCAAATAAAAACTTTCCTAATAGATCATAGTAGTGTCAATATAATAATATTTATCATTTTTTTCTATACATATTTTTGATTCAACAAATGATAATCAAATATTGATTATTGATTATTCTAGCAGCATCTTTGCTAGGCATAGAGCATTCAATAGTAAAAAAATGGTCATAAATCACATCCCCAAAGAGTTTACTGTGTGAAGGGAGACATAGAATCTATGCAAATAAACATGAGTAAAGAGATAATTATAATAAGAAAAATAAAATAAAAGACTGAGAATCTAATAATGGTATAAACAAGAAGTTCCCTACTTTATTTTAGATTATTTTTTATTGAAGTGTCATTTAAGTTGGGACTTGAGATGGTGAAGATCCCATCTCAAGCAAATAGTGTTCTAAGTGAAAGGTACTGAATGTGTGAATATCTTGAGGATATGGAGAGTTAGGGATGTTCAAAGAACTGAAACATCATCTGAGTGTCTGAAGTCCTCTGAGTAAGAGCAGAAGAATATGAGCTGAGCCTAGACAGGTAGACAGGGAGACAGAGGTAAAACTGTGCAGTGAATTCCATTGTCATGGGTCCTGTTTTTGTCCTACGAGCCCAGGACAGCCTTGGGCAGGTTTGTGTCCAGTATTCTCCATATCCCTAAAAGGCACCCCACACATCCACCTGCATTAGTCAGACTCCCAGGAGTCATGCTGATATTCCCTCTCCCTGGCACGTAAGATTCAGCTCATCACCACATCCTGTCCACTGTACCTCCTAATATGCTCTTGAATCCTCCCTTATCCCTCCATATGCTCTGACACTCTCTCACTCAAGAGCTTCCTAGCTGGCTTTCAGCTTTATTATGGACTCCTGAGTCTATTCTGTACAACAGCCAAGTAATCTTTTTAAAATATAACCATGATCATGTTTGTTCTAATGCTTCAAACTCTTTGGTGGTTCTGTTGCTCTTGAAATTAAGAGTAAAATCCTGACCATGACCTGCACAGTCCTGTCATACTTGTTTCCCTCCTTGGCTCTCATTTGCTTCTCAGGCCTTCTCTACTGGCAGGAATATGGGATACCTGACACAGGAGTTTTGCAAATGCCATGCCTCTTCTTCTGTATTTTCTTCTCTTGAATTTTGTCCTGCTTGGCCACCTGTTTTTTTTTTTTGTCAAATCTCAGCATGTCTCCCTTTCTTATGAAATCTTCCCTGATTCAGGTAAAATATATTTGTTATAAGTTCCAAGAAAACCATGTTCCTTCCTTCCTAAGCAAATCTCTCAAAAACATGATTATGTGTGATTATTTGATCATTCTTTTCTTGTCCACTGTTTGTGAACTCCTACAGAGCAGAGTCCAGGCCCTATGATAGGACTTGCAGCATAGTAATAGTCAACAAGTATTTTATGAATAGACAGCAACATGTTTTAACGTACACTACTTAGATGCTCCATCTTCTAGACACTATAATGGATGCTTTATAGAAGAATGGGAGATTGAATTATCTGCCAGTTAAAATTCTGCCCTAGTTTGATTTTAAGATATGGAACTATATTTTCCACCCACATTAGTAAGCAGACTGCACTGATGGCAGGAAAAGGTATTTCTAATTTCCTTATAACTTTATCTGGAGCTGAAGGGGATAGAAAATTTTGGGTTCCCCAAGGTACATCATGACCCACATGGGCCACTGAGTCACATGATATTGCCAAGTTTGTCTCAGTGCCTGAGACAGGGTTGAACACATGATAACAGAAAAATAAGTAATTTAAAAATCAGTCTTACAGCTAGAACATGTGATGCCAGGTAACAGTTCAGCTGTTGATTGTAGATGGAATAGGAGCTGGTTATAAGGATTACAAGTGGCAAGAGAAAATTTTCAAGGGAAAGGGATGTGTTCATTTTCTTAATTCTGTTAATAGTTTTGTGAGCATATTCCTATGTCATAAATCTTCAAATGTACATATTAAACAACTATGGTTTATTTTATATAAATTTGCTTCAACAAAGTTATAAAACTTACTTATATGCTGTGAGATATAGATGTAATCTAATTTTATTTTGGTATCAATTTGGGCTACATAGCTTTTAAGGATTTCTCATATCATTTAACATTTTTTAAAATGCTCTTTGATGTAGCAATTACATTTCTGGAAATATTTTGTAAAATAAAAAAAAAAGTCATAACACAAGTTTATACGTTTAAAGAGGTTTATTGTAACATCTTTTGAAGAGCAGAAAAATTAAAAGCAAATTGTCCATCATAAGGGAATTATATCTTAAATTATGAACTATTGGGTAGCTATTATAAGGTATCTATTTATGCAAACTGAATATTACAAAATATTATTAAATAAGAAAGTTATGCTGCAGAGAGAGGTGCTCATCCCAGGCTCCCTCTACATGTGTGGAAAAGTCTGCACAGCTAAGGGGAGCTGAGTCAATACTAGCTGCTGGTAGGGCTGGTTTGGGGATAATGGTGTTAGAGTAGTAGGCAGGTAACTTTAAAAAAAGAGTGTATGTATTTCTATGTTTTTGTCACTTCTCCTCTCACATGATAAGAACATGCTACTTTAATAATTTCTGAAGAGGAATTTTGAAGAAAAAAATTTGTCAACCAGTATATACTAGAAAGTACTTCTTCTCCCTCTCAAAACTAAAATGAAATCAATCACAGGAAATCGTAGCCCAGACTTTAAAAATGGTGAATTAAAAACCAGGGGGCTTTGAGTTACACAGAGTTTGGTTCAAATTTGGGCTCCAGCGTTACTGATTTGGTGCCCCTGTCAGATTCTCACTTTCATCATTTCAAAGGGAATAATCATATCTGATTCTTACATTTGCTGTAAGGATTATAGGAGGTAGCATTTATGAAGAATGAAACATGGGAGATATCCTAATAGTGTCTATTCCTATGGTAGGTAGGCTTGAAGGGTTGTAGGGCCATCCTGAATGCCAAGCATGGCCACAGTCTGAGCTTTGGTTTAAGTCTTCCTCTGTGGTGGAAATATGCTTCCTCCTCCTTCTCATGTCTTCAAACCTTCTATCATTTATCAAGACATGGCTCCCATATTACTACCTCTGAGGAAACTTCCCAGATCTCCTAAGGGAGCATGAATGGCTCTTTGCCCTGGCTCCCACATCCTCATATCCATGCCTATTATATAATACCACACTGCCTTCGGTTCATTGATTGTGTGCTGGGATCTTTTGCATCAAGACTGTGAGAAACTTGAAGGCAGGAACCATGGGATGTTCCATGTAAGGGTGGATGTTCCACTTTTCACCCTTACTACCTTGCCCTTGCAAGAAGGTAAGAAGTTCTATGGTTTCAATTTCCTTACTTAATGCAGAATACAGGAAATATTGATGGAATAGTTGCTGGACACTGGTCTAGTCACTTACCATTGTGCCAGGAAGAGTGAACAAAAGAGACAAAATTCTTGCCTCTGCAGCATACATTCTAAAGGGTTCAGGCAGAAGAAGGAACAAAATAGAGTTTTAATGCTGTGTTAAAAGATGAATGCTATGGGAAAAAAAAGCAAAGCAGCCCATGGGAATGAAATATTGGACTAGAAGATGTGATTTTAAGTAAAATGCTTAACAAAGGCCCCACTGATAAGGTGATATTTGAGAAAAGACTTTAAGAAGGGAGGGAGCAAGCCCAGTGGCTATCTTGGGAAAGAGTACTTTAGGTCCAGGGAAGAGTAAATTCCAGTCCCTATGGGAAAAAAACAAGCTTGGTGTGTTTAAGGCTAGAAAGGATCCCAATGTGGTTGGAGTGGAGAGAGCAAAGGAATAAGTAGCAGGAGAAGGAATGGCAAGTGGGTAGAATCTTAAGCATAACTGTAAAGAAATTTAAAAATATAGCTTCTGCTCCAAATAAGATAGGAAGTGGAAGAAGGCAACAATTCTGTTTGATTTTAATTTAAATAGAAGTCCTCTTTCCGATCAGCATTTCTGTAAGAAGCAAGATGTAAATTCCTACAGGTACTTGAGTTTTGGGATTGAGGACAGAAGAGTGATGGTATGGACTGTGCCTTCAGGGTGTCATAGAGGAATGCCGCACTTGGGGTCTGACAGATGTGGTTGGAGCTCTTATGTAGCCTCTACCAGTTCTGGTATTTTGGGCATGACCAGTGATCCTTCCTAAGCCTCAGTTTCTTTAGCTGTCGATGATGTAGATCATGCCTCACTGGCTCGCTTCCATCACTTTGTGGTTACAGTGAGATGATAGTGTGAAAAGGTCACAAAAGACAAACACTATGAAGAAAAAAGATTCTTGCTCACTAAATACAAGTATACCTCTTGTCTAAAGACTTGAATCTTATTGGAGGGCAGGGAAAGAAGGCAACAAAAGGAGGGAAGGGCAGACATGTGCTCTGTAAAGCAATTAGGACATCTCCAAAATCTCTATAGATCATCAGAAATCTTGGACAGCTACTTTATGGCAGTGAACCAAATTCAGTATTGATTTGGTATCTGGTTCCCCCTTCCCCTTTTAATATGAAGGAGTAAATTCAAAATGTTCAACAGACACATGAAGGTAAAGGCAGAAAAGCTCTAGAAGAGTTTGTTTCTCACAATATACACAGGTAGCCTATTAGCAAATGCATTACCCCAGCACAAATTAATGACTCAAAACCTGAAAAGACATTTTACAGCCACATTTGGTGGGGTCTGGGAGGTGAGCAGACTGTGTATCAGATAGTGAATATTATAGACATCCTATGTAATTTGGTCCAGAGAGATATAACATTTGAAATTGACATAATCCCTAGAACATGCAGAGCATGGGTTGTCTCAATTTATTGGAGGAAAAAACATACTTTTTCCAATATTCAGTAGGTGTCTCCTATAGTTTATCCACCTATATTGTTAAAGGTTCTTTGTATTTCATGTAAATTTATTCTGCTAAGTAAAAAAAAAAAGAAAACAAACAGAAGATTTATTGAAAATACACTGGTGTTGCTTTCACAGTCTGTGAGTTTGGGAAGGACAGAACCTAGGATAGCTCTTGAGAACATAATAGAAGCATATAGAACTTTTATTCTGGGCTAGAGTACTGTCTTAATTGTCATCTTATTCTATGACAATTGCCCTGCTGTTCACATTAAATAATTCTGGGAGAATATTGTATTTCCAGCTCAGCTGGGTCAGATTTTACTTCTGATAAGTGGGCAACACCCACAGCAATGGCTGCAGAGGACCCACATCTGTGCAGTGAGGCAGTAGCATGAAAGGGTTAAACTTTTCCAGGAGACTTTCATCCCTGACACTCTGCTATTCTATGAGAAAAATAACAATACTGTGGAACAACACTTACTTTTTAGTTTTTAAAAAGTTGGTTTTTAGTTTACTAGCACAGAAGAGTGGGCTCAGATTTTTTTTTTATATATATACTTTCCAAAAAATACATGTGAAACTTTTAACCCTGAAACTTCATACAATTTTAAGAGTTAAAGAGTTTGTTTCTGAGAGTCAGTTTCAAATGATAATTCTGGCACTTACTAGCTCTGTGCCTTTGATGTTGTTTCTTCATCTGGGCTTTAGTTTTCTTATTTTGAATTATTTTGAATTAGTCTTTGAATAACAGATTTATTAGCCAGGGTAATAAATCTGGGATTTTTTTTTTTTTTTTTTGCATCATTAAAACTTTGAATATGACCCGGAAAAATTACTTCCACCAACAAAGGTCTTATCTATGAACTAAGGTATGTGACAAAGAGGACACATTTATTCTGACTTTCTAAGAGCAAAATTGCAAAGTCAGGGTGTTCAAAATGGGTTGTTTGGTTAAAGCTTGGGCCTGTTCCTGAGAAGTCCTGGAGCTGCTTTGAGGCCTCTGTCTTGGAGTACTCATGAGGCAGAAGAACTGGAAAAGCAGGATGTGGCTGCCCTTGGATTGTCCAGGAGCCAGATAGGTGTGTCCTTTGAAACACAAGCCAGAGAAAGGGAAACATTACAAAGCAGAGAGGTTTAAGACTTAAAAACAAACAAACGAACAAACAATGTTAAACATTTTCCTTAAAAGTTTTTGCTACTGCATTTTAAAAAGTAAGAAGATTTATAATGAAATAAACTATAATACATGCTTGAGGAAATGATCAACAGTAAAATAGAAATCTTGGATGTATCTAAGGAGAGAATCAGAAGCACAGATGAAGGAAGAATTTGCACCAAGTACACATCAGGCTGAATTTAGCCACTAGTTTCACTGTGAGTTTCTGGATAGATGGGAGAAAAAGGAAATAGTCACATAAATCTTGTAATCAGAAAGGAGAAAACAGATCTTAGGGAGACAATTTTTTTTTTTTTTTTTTTATTCTTCTTAAATTCTCGAAGAAAATTTTTCCATAATGTATCATGGAAGGAGTATTAACTGTTGATATTCCCTGTTGCAGTTTCACTCAGCAGCTGCATAAGAATTCTCTGTTCAATTTACTTCTTCCTAGACCCCTTCCTAGGAAGTTCTTACTCAATACATCTCAGCATGAGAACAATGTGTCCATAGTAGATTTTTCTTTAACACAATAAATTTATATAGAAATTAAGAATTTATAAGGAAATTTTCTATCTGCTGCTTCTTTTTAATTTTAATAATCTAGTGAAGTTCATCAGATTTATTTTAATGCAGAAAAGGAAATTTGTACTTAAAGATGTGAAATGACTTATGACACAAAGTGGGATAACGTGACTACATATAGTTTCGGGTAATACAGAGCCATGAGAGTTGAAATTTTAAGTCTGCTGAAAATTTTTAGTGTATTGGAAATCATGCTAATGTGGTAAGGACAGGTTGAGGGGGTCTCAGATTAATCAGATATCCACTTATTAGGTGATGTTTGTTTCAGGTACTGTCCCACTCTTCACTCATCACCTGAGGCTATATGCAGAATCACAGAGTTCACCTTCTTTGTGAAGTCTTCATAGCGCTCACACCTTCTTCCAAATATTCTTTCTTATTTTCTAAAGCATTCCCCAAACCCTTTCATATAGAACTTCATCATGTCTTTCCACAATTATGGGAAATGCTATGTTATGTAATAGTCCAGACTATAAACTCTTAATGGCTAGCTAGTGTTATTCATCTTAGTAGCCCTGGCCAAATCTAATGATTGAAAAAGCATTAAAAGAACGTGTTTTAAAAAGGCTTCTATGTTGCTAAGAGAAACACAGGACATCTGTCTATTTATCTTTATCTGAGGACAAATTTTCTAAAGTAGAGAAACAGGTATTGCTGTGAATCACTTAATTCTGAAGTGATGACTTGCTTTCAATTAGATGAGGCAATTATCACATAAATGAAAATTTAAGCTCCTTATTAAAGGAGCACTCACTTGGGTTGAAAGAGATACTCCTGATCCAACCACCCCAAATTTAATCTCTCCCATAGAGGCTTCCTTCTCTCTAGTCCATTGTTTTTTAATTTTTTATTTTTTTGATTAATTACCATTTTGTTCAATAAATTATTTTATGTCTCTAGATCAAGCCATTCCTCCCTGCTCGATAGGGCATCTAAAATTGGTAAAAGAATCCAATCAGGCTTTTAGGTCCTGTTAAAAAAAAAGTTCTGACATTAAGATCTGGAGCAATTCCTTCTTTACATTTAAAAAATTCATTAGGAGAAAAGTGAGGCTCAAGGAGATGGAGTGACCTGCTCATGGTTATCACATAACCAGTAAGTGGCCAATTTAGAAGAACTTGCATCTTCTTTATGCCTTCTGCTCTTTATGCTCCTCCGTGTTTCTCTGTCTATTAGACTACCTCAAACACCAAACTTCTAGGATACTCCAAAAGTTTGGGATGTGGGGGCTAACAATTATAGTTGTGTACAGCAGGCTGAATGAAGGCAAGGTATTAGGCCACTTACAATAAGTGGTAGGCTGCTTCCTTAGAAAATAGGAATGAAAACATGCAAAGATAAATGTGTTTAGGAATCTCTCTGGCTTTGGGGTGAGATTCAGAAGCATCTGGTTAAACATGTCTTAATTCCAATTCACAAAGCTGATTTTCATCCTTAGATGCATATGGGAAAGGGTGGGATAAGTTCTGAGGTAATAGCACAGTGCAGCTTTCTAAGTTTACACTGATCATGCCAAGTTATGAAATGGAGCCAGTAGGGAAAAGGAGCATCTTCAGGCTGGATTACAAACACAAGTTGGGAAAGGCCATACTTCCTGGAGATGCATCTTATGTTTAATCAAAGTAGTTTTTTATTTCTATGGACATTTTGAGGCATGACTAACCATTGTTATCTACTGCCTGCTCCTGGGTATTCTGCTCTGTTCTCCAGTAGCGTTATGGGTTAGAGGTAAAGCGCAGACTCTGGAATCAGGTTGCTTGTGTTCCAATCCAGCTCTCCTCCTTTGTTTATACAGCAATGTTAGAAAATCTCCTGAGCCTTCATTTATATATAAAATTTAAGAATTATAATGTCTAAGGTTAAGTTCAAGTTATAATGTACCCTAACATTGTGAGCAGTAGGAGAGAACCTGCCCAAACAATGCAACCTAAACATTTGTACCCTCATATTGATCTAAAATTAAAAAAACCCCACATTTAAAAAAAAAGTACTTTCAATTACCCTAAAGGATGGAATTGCATATATCAATGACACTATTAAGTATTCTAAATTGAAAAACCCTATTTGAAAGGTGGTTCTAATAAAATCTAAACAAAAGAATTTTCACTTAATAAATTTTGTACGTACTATTAATTATTATTACTTTTCTAGCTAGAAAGTTTCTGATTTTATATTTCAGTATTTACTGTCTCATATCAGAGAGCTGAGTAGGGAAAGAGGAAGTACTTCTGAGCACTCAAACCATACTATTTGCATGTAAATCTAACCATGTGATACTTCTTTCTCCTTTAATTAGGTTCAGAAAATTTCACTTTTCTCATGAGTAACTAGCAGCGTGATTACATGGATTCTTAGATTTTAGTGTATACTATTCCCTCATTTCATAGGCTGGACTTACATGGAGTAAGTTCTCAGCAAAGTAACTTCCTAGCACAGGTGTCTTAACTCCCAGGGTTTTCCTATTTTTATTCCCACAATTTTGTCTCCTCCTTTAACAGAATCTTATTATGTCATCTCAATGCTTCTAGCTTTGAAATGATTTCAAATTAATTGTAAAAACAATTTACAGCAAGAACAAAAAAACCCATATATTTCTGCTTGTAGCTAGACATCAGTACCCCAAACCATTAAACCAAACCAGACAGGCCCTTTTTCCTTTGTTCAATTTTTTTACTATTATAATGTAAATTGTAAGTTAAAAATCACCTGGGGAAGTCACTTTGATGAATGCTCTCCTTGTTTATCACCAAAATCCATAAATCCTCTTGAAAATAAAAAAAGGAGAGAAAATAATGGGTTATGATTTAGATGGAACAAGATTGTTAGAATGATCATTAGGTATCTTCTCACTTGAGTCACATTTTTTTTCTTCTCCAGATTTTCCTATGTCCAGAGGAAATAAGACCTAAGATTTTCATGATAGTTCATCATAGACAAGCCATTTAGGCATAATTTTTGAACCTGATAACAAATTGATTAATTTGATGTTTCTTCAATACATAAACTCCTGACACACCATAAACTCCATATTTTGGTTGAATAAATTTTTCTTATCTCTTTTTATGTGTGAAGAAGTGTCTGAAGCTCAAGTGGATTAAACCACCTGTCCAAACCACCTGGCAGATAAATGTCAAAGAAAATTTTGAAACTTAGTTCTCTAGAGTCATTACCAAATTCTCCAGGATTGAGAGGTAAAAGGTGACCAAAATAGGCTTTGTGAAGGGACTATGATCTAGCGGAGAAAAGGGCACACTCAGATACAAGTAAGTTAACACATTGCGGGGAAACAATTTGGCATAAAGATTCCTACAAAGCATGATTAAATCACTGAACATGAAAATTAGAATTTGCTAATTATAGGCACCCATGAACTCTTCACAGACTTGGTACTTGAAATGGACTCTATAAAATATTAGATTGGCAATGGAACAGATGGGTTTGGAGCTGGGGGGCAAGGCATTGCTGGCAGAAAGAAACACATGTATTGCAGGTTTATACAAAGGCTACTTGCTCTGAAAACAAACAAAAATAATTTGTCACTGGATATCAGATGTTTGGTTTCAGGAGTGAGAAATCTACCTGAAAGATACATTGGCATCGGGGAAGGATCTCCAACATCAGCCTAAGACATTTGTTCTGGATTTTGTAGACAATGGAATTCATGAAAGGATCAAGCATGGCAGTGGTATAACCAAAAATACATTTTTGATATATTGTTCTGGTTGTAGGTTCAGGATGGATTGGAGTGAGGAAACACAGAAAACAGTGCAGCAGAAATTATTAGAAATATTATCAAAGAAACTTGGTAAAGAAATAATGGCGTTCTCAATTTTACCAACTAGTCAGTGGAGTTGAGAAAAAGGAATGGCATAGGACAAAAGCTTAGGGTAGAATATCCAGCAGTTGGATAAAGGTGATGATGAGTATGAAGGATCCGATGAGACCCTTATGTTTATGGATTCTGGGTAGATGGTGATATGAGTTAATGACATACAGAGGTGGGTTTTTGAGTGACTCGATGGACTTGTATCTAGACTCGTTGAAACTGAGATATTGGTAGAAAAACTGGTGCAGTTTTGTAGCAAGACATCAGTCATTTCAGCAAGGAACCCAGGAGAAAAAATGCAATAGGAATTTGAATTAGGAATTCATTAAATTATAGGAAATATTCTCAATGTGGGAGCTGCAATGTGGAATGCCAAGCACATTTGGCGTTTTGAAGAGCAATGACATTTAAGGGGCAGGTGCATAAGGAAAACCCAAATAAAAAGAATTAGAAAAAATGGCTAGAAGTAGAGAGGAACCAGAAAAATATGTCATGGAAACCCAGAAGGGAAAATACTCACAAGAATCAGAGGGTAAGAAGAGGTAAGAATATATTTTTTGGAACAATGATGACTCTGCATGGCTTCAAAGTAACCCAGAGCAAGTTGAAGGAGGAATCTGTTATATTCAATGCCCCCAAAACATTATCTACCATTTATTATGCACCTGACACATTACTTGGTCATCAGATATATTGGAGTAAATAAAACAAAATATATATTTTTTGTGATTTTTAATTATTTCTTCTATTCTCTTTCAAATCAAATCTCATTCAGTCCTTCAAGGCCCAAATTATATCTCATCTTTGCCATAACACTTTTCTAAGCACACTGGGCCCAGTGACAGCTCCTTTCTCTAAAAGTTGCTTGCAGTGTTCCACTGACCTTGATCTTGCTAGGCATTTTTAGATGTCATTGCATTGTGCATTGGCTTGTGTCATTTTACCAGAACATCTGTAAATTCTTCGAAGAGAAAGGATTTATAGTCTAGACATTTCCTTTACAATTCCTATTCCACTTTGTGCATGGTAAGTGCTTAGCGGTAATTGTGGTGGTCTCCTCTCATCCCCATCACCCACTACACTTTTGGTCTCCCCTTGGACAGGGAATCACAGGTATCTCTTAGGTCCTGGCTCTACTACTGGATAGATTTGTTTTCTTGAGCAAAGACTGCTATGTCTTTAACTAATAATCCTTCAGGACTCGTCCTTCAAATTGAGTTAGATGTGGTTTAGGTCTGATATCTAAGTTCTCTCTCCTAAATTAAGTAATTTGATCATATTTACTGATGTCTGACACCACAAGCTACTGTTTGTGCTCCAGGTGCTGTGCTCCAGCAAGGAGCTATGCAGATCTTTCTGGTCTCTACTTTCATTTAGCTACATGGTTAAAAATTTTAACAACATATTCCAGACGGTAATAAATATCAGAATGTCACTATGACAAGAAAAAGTGAGAGAGAATAATAATGGCTGGGAATAGAAGAAAATAGTATTAATGAGAGTAGTTAGAGAATAGTTTTCTGAAGAATTGGCTCTTAGTGGAGCTGCAGGACCAAGCTCCAGCTGTGAGAAAAGGACAGAAGAACACTGTAGGCAGAAGGGAGAGCAAGGGAAGACAGTGTGAAGTTGTCATGAGTTTCAGCAACAGAAAGAAGGGCATTTATGCAAAAAGAGGTAAGGGTGGGATATCAGGTGTCATTTCTGAGTCTAGAGTTAACAATGATTTTTTTTTTTTTTGGCATATAAGACAATTTTCAGGGTTAACACACAGAAATAATGTGCCATTTTATACTTGGAAAATTGTCAAGGGAAGGAATAAAAAAAGAACTATCATTGTTCCCACTCCTTGTATGTTGTTAATATAACAATTTTAATTTAACTAGAACATAATTAGTACTTTGTGCATAATGGGTGGTATTCATTGTTTACTTTTTACTTTTCTTCTTGTTTACATTAACAATCATGGCAAGGCAACAGTTGCAAATGTCAAAACAACAGAAAATGTAACGATAAAAAAGAAACACTATGAGTTTAGCAATTTGTGGAGGATTGCATGCATAAGCTGCCCAGATGATAAGAAATTGATCTAAGCAGATAAGTGATTACAAGATGACCACCATTGCTTTTATGTAGAAGTAGCTCTTAATCTTTTTTTATTACAGATACCTTTGAGAATTTAATAGAAGTCAGAAAGATTTTCTCCAGAAATATGTAAAAATTCTCATCTATACAACATAAGAATACAAATATTTAAATGCTATATGGAACTTTAAGGCCCATGCATGTAGCCTAGAGAGTTTGACGAATGGCATGGTTTTCAAAAATTTCTGTACCCCAGAATTACCTGAAAATATTGTTTAAAAGGATGCCTTTAGGCTTGGCCGATGCAAGATGGGATCAAGGAACCTGAAATTTTTGGTGAGTTCTTCATGGGATTCCAAAACATGTAGGTAATAAACCATACTTAGTCAAATTCCGTTTAGGGAACTATGAAGGTGAAAATAGAAAGCAGAAGCTAAAGTGATAGAGATTGAAAACCCCTGGAAATTCCTGAAGTGTAAATTTGACCCTGGGGTACTAAATTGGAGGGGTTAATGTGGGGAGTGTTAAGAATAGGGTAAAATAGTAGCTTAAAATCAGTGCTATATAGGTGGAATAAGATGTGTTAGGACTGGGTACACAGACCCGGAAGCAGATTGAGAACACTGGGAAGGCTCCGGGATGGGGGATCTGCCCCTAAGGCAGTCTCTTATGATCAAACTAACACTCGTGCTGACAGCTTCTCTACATTGTCTCCAAGGAAGGTATATCTCCTGACTTTGCTGACCCTCTTGAGCTACACAGGCTAGAAAATAAAGACAGGACTCAGGACCCCCATCCCCAGTGAACCTTTGCCTTTACCACACATTCATGGTGCTTGCACTGGAGGGGACTCCTTTACTTTAATAATACAGATGAACAAACAGAGGTGTCCTTGAGGGAAGGCTCTGCCCCAAACCACAAAACGAGAGAGCACCTGAGGCAGGACCAGGACTGGGCTTTCTGTCCCCTGGTCCCATGAAATGAACAAATGCCTTGTGGAACCACTTGATGGGAATGTGCTCACCCCAAGAGTTCAGGGCAATTCATTCCAATGCAAAGTATCTCTTAAAGTAGGGCAACATTTTTCAATAAAACATGTGCCACAAATTGTGTTTCTCATTCCTTTTAATATGATGCGGACAGTACCAGCAGCAGAGGGGACAGAGAGCAAGGTTTGTCTCAGTGCTTACGTGCTCCTGCTCATGGAGCGAAGGATGAATTCGACGGCATTCTCAATGATCTCAGTGCCCAGGAGGTTTAGAAATTTGGGGAAATCTGGCTCTGGGCTTTTGCCTGAATCTTCTGACTTGTTGTCTGGTTTATCATCTGAAAAACAGAACAGAATCTCAGAGGTGATTCATAGCAACAAGGAAGTCTTTTTTTGCATGCAGGGAAACCTGAAATATAACCTTGTGTTGTATTTCTCCTGCAAATTATGGAGCCTCATATTGTTATATTCATTAAACATCTAATGACTGCCTAGTTAAACTCTTCACATGCTTTATACATTTATTCCTAAAAACAGAGAAGCAGACCAACAGACATTGATACTTTAGGTAGATACAGGCCCCATTTAGTGAATGAGAAAACTGACATTCACAGAGGTTAAGTAGCTTTCCCAGAGATAAGCGGTAAGTGCTAGTTCCAGGATTGAAATGAAGATTGCCTATGGTAATAATAATCAAGACAAAATATTGGTGGGTAGTATTTCTTGAGCATACACCTATGACAGATAATCTAAATCCAATGTCTTATTTGATCCTCACAAAAACTCTGTGAGGCAGACAAAATTATCCCAATTTAAAAGTAAAGATATAGAATTTGATAGAGGCTTGGAAGCTCATTCAAAATTACAGAGTTAGTAAGTGGAAGACGTGCGATTCATGTCTGTCTGGTAAAATCTAGATCCTAAGCATGCTATGATTAACTAAATAGCCTTTCACAGAAAGATTATATAATTTATACTTAAAAAATAAGATTCAACTTGCCCATCTGCTGCCTTCATATTAGAATAGAGTACATTGGATTGTTGTTTCTCCATTCTTGTGGTGCTTTACTAAGAAGAATGTGTTCTACCTTAATACAGGTTAATTCAAGAGATGTAAAGTCTCTGTCATTTTTTAGTGGCTGAATAGTACTCTGTGCTATACATATACTGCAGTTTGTTAATCCATTCCTGGGTTGGTGGACATTCAGGATGTTTCCACAATTTGGCGATTGTAAATTGAGCTGCGATAAACAGTCTAGTGCACATGACTTCATAATAAAATTTTTTTTTTCTTCTGGATAGATGCCCAGTGATGGGATTTCAGGATCTAATGGGAGGTCTAATTTGAGTTCTTTGAGGTTTCTCCATACTTCCTTTCAAAAAGGTTGTATTAGTTTGTATTCCCACCAGCAGTGAAAGTGTTCCCTTCTCTCCACATGAATGCCAGCATCTGTAGCTTTGAGACTTTGTGATTGGGCCATTCTCACTGGGATTAGGTGATATCTCAGGGTAGTTTTGATTTGCATTTCTCTGATTATCAATGGGGAGAAGAGAGAAGGGAGAAGGATGGGGTAGTCACAGTGTATGGCACACATCTTGAGGGCAGACACAATTATAACAGGGGCTTTATCTAACAAATACAATCAATGTAACATAATTCTATGTACTCTCAATGAATTTCAAACAATAAAAGTAAAATAAAATAAGATTCAAAATAGTATAGTAATGATGATGACAGAGAGAAATTCTATCACTTGCATATCACCTAATAGTTTTATAAATAATGATTTCACAAATGCTATATAATTTTGTCTTTGACCAATCTTATGGGTGGGGGTACATTTTTTAGCTTATTGGCCTTAGAAACTGCAAAGGTTAAGTGACTTGTAGAAGATCTCACAAAGAGTAGGAGAAGGTAGAACTGTATGTGAAGGCCTCTACACTTGAGCCTTCACCAAGTGCCCTTTGGACTGAGGGTCAAGCATCAAGACAGTGAGTTCAGTTAAAATAAAGGCTCCTTGGAGTGTGTTGACTTTGGTGGTCTTTATTTTTAGGAGATGTGAAGAAACGGAAGAATGACAACAGCTACTTGTGGCCTCCCCTGTGGACTCTGATGACAGGATGTGATAAGACACTTAGATTTTAGCTGTATTGTAGCCTGACAAATAGTGCTACTAGATTTGGCTAATAAAAATACAAGATGCTAAGTTAAATTTAAATTTTGGATAAACAACAAATACAATTTTAGTTCTATAAGAATGATCTGTGCAATATTCAGGACACACTAATGCTAAAAGATTATTCATTATTCATCTGAAATTCAAATTTAACTGAGTGTCTTGTATTTTAAATGGCAAGCCTGCTATAAGTTTTCACCCAAAAAGTTCCATCCATGACTTTGGATGAAAGACGTGTAACTACTCTTTGTGTAGAGGCTGTCAAATTATGTCAGAAGCCTTACATCTATATTATATTCTAAAGTAGAAACTATTAGTCCAAAGATCATCAAACAATTTTGCAAACATTTATTGTTTACTATGCTACAACCAAAGATTTGACAGGAGCAGCAGTCTGAGATGTAGAACCAAAATCAGAATACAAATCATCAGGTAGGCAGTCATTCGGCTGTTGGTCTTTTCATTCAAAAAGTATTTTTTTGAGCCTACCATTAGCGAAGCTAACAGTGTACTGCTATGCTAAGAGTTAAGATAAAAAATAACAAATATCAATATGACCTTCACCTAAACTGCTGGGCAGCCAAAGCACCCAAATAATTGGTTTGTTTTTATCACGGAAGGGAGAAGTAAGCAGAACTCATTTGAGGAGTGCCTATTGTGCTGGAGTAGGCTAGTGCTTTCAACACATGCCTTAATCCTCATTCAGCTCAGTAATGGTGGTATAATGGTATCAGTTTTGTAGGAGAGAACACAGATGCCCAAGGAAATTAAATGACTCACCGAGAATCACTCATCTAGAAAGTGGCTGAGCCAGGTGGCTGAATGTTTTTAACTCCACAGAGTATGTTATTCACATCATATAATACAAACTCTAGATTGTTCTCTGAAGACTTTTGCCAAGTGCAAAATGAAAATTTCTTACATAAAAGGTGAGTTTGTTTTTTCTTTGTTTTTAACTACCTACTTGCAAAACAATTTAATTTTATTGACTTTTAATTTTAACATGACACTAAATCCTGGCTTTTCAATATGCAGGGAACCTGGAATTATAGTGTATGAACTACAGATTCTTGGCCATAGCCTGTGGGTCATGTGTATTTTGAAAAGTAATAAGTGTTGTGGATCGTATGCTTTGCAGTCCTACAGACCTGACCTGTCTTCAGACAAAATTAGCCATGTACCATGTACACAATGGTCAACCACTATGTCTCTCAGTTTCTTCATAATGGTGTTGTCAGTATTGAAAGATATTTTACATATCATATATATGTGTGTGTATATATATTTCACTTATCATAATAAAGGTTTACTGTATTATTTCTATTATTGATAATAGCAAAAAAATCTTTTATAATTCACTTTCTCCTCTAGTGTGTTGGGAGATTATGAAAATCCTAAAAATACTTTTAAATTATAAAGCAATTTGGTATCCTAAAATGTGATCACCAAAGGCAATAGTTAAATATTTTCTCTTTTCAAGTATAATATTGGACAGTATGGGAATAGCCTCCACCCATTCCCCTGACAATCTTGCTCTATCACCTGGGCTGAACACAATAGCATCATCATAGTTCACAGCAACCTCAAACTCCTGGGCTCCCATGATCCTCCTGCTTCAGCCTCCCGAGTAACTAGGACTACACTATGGGCATACACAACTATGTTCAGTCTAATATTTTAAATTTTTGTAGAGGTGGTCTGGTTATGTTGCCCAGGCTGGTCTTTAACTCTTGGCATCAGCAATCTTTTCTCTGCTTCAGCCTTCCAAAAGTGCTAGGATTATAGGTGTGAGCCATTGTGCTCACCCTAAATAGCCTTTGTCGGCTTGGTGCCTGTAGCTCAGCATCTAGGTCGCCAGCCACATACACCAGAGCTGGCAGGTTCGAACCCAGCCCATGGCCTGCCAAACAACAATGCAATTACAACAACAACAACAACAAAATAGCTGGACGTTGTGGCAAGAGCCTATAATGGTTCCATCTACCTGGGAGGCTGAGGCAAGAGAATCACTTAAGACCAAGAGTTTGAGATTGCTGTGAGCTGTGACACCACAGCACTCTACCAAGGGCAACATAGTGAGACTCTGTCTCAATAAATAAATAAATAAATAAATATAAAAATAAATAGCCTTTGTTTATAGTAACTTCCTGGCTGAGTTTCTTAGTGACTGTGAATAAAAAGAATATTCACACTGTAAGCAAACACAGCCATATGTATTTCTTCTGAATTTATACCTGTATTGCTGACATTTTTATAGTCTTTATAGTTTAGAAAAGACTGTTCATTTTACTTGGTACAATTGATGGTTACCACATTTTACAGATAAAAGCATTGAGGTTCAAAGCAGGGAACTGACTTAAACTCAGTTTCAGTTCGTGAGAGACAGATCTGGGGTTGCTCGTCAGTGTCAAATCTCACCTTTCCCTTCACTGTGGTAACTACTTTAGAAGCAGAGAGGATATGATGGTCTGTGGGCTTTTCCAGAGTGATTGTATTGTAATTTCTACCTATGTATAGTTCTGAAATTTTTGTACTGTCTATATTTTCTGACCTATCATTCTGAATAGAGGTAAGTCAAAAGCTTACAGTTTTCTATAGACAAAGAAAATAAAGTAATTGATGAGAATGCTGGATGCTGCCTCTGGTCCTCTGTGTGCTTAGAACAGATAGGAAAGAAAAAGATGCTCAGTTATAATGGAAGTATCTAGGAACATAGACTTCACTTCCAGGGGCTACTTCTATCTGTATCTACAGTCAAGAAACTTGCCCTCTGCAAACTGAGTTTTTTGAAAGTTAGAAGGTTTATACCATTTGAAGAAAAAGCAGAGTATGCAAGCTGAGTTTATCAACCTGTAAAAAGGGAAATGATAAAACCATGTATTTTACTAATAGGATTACTGTTAGACTCCAATCAGATATAATACATGACAATAACAGTTAATATTTACTACATAGCTATTATTGACTAGGTACTGTGCTAATGCATTTTGTCTCTCCTATTTAATTTTCACGATAGCTTTAGGAGAAAGTTAAATGTTCCCTTTACGTATGAGGTCTAAGAGGTGGAAATAGCATGTCTAAAATCACAATTTTTTTTCTTTTTTCTTTTTTTTTTTTTTTTTGAGACAGAGCCTCAAGCTATTGCCCTGGGTAGGTGCTGTGGCATCACAGCTCACAGTAACCTCCAACTCCTGGGCTTAAGTGATTCTCTTGCCTCAGTCTCCCAGGTAGCTGGGAGTAAAGGTGCCTGCCACAACACCTGCTAGTTTTTGGTTGTAGTTGTCATAGTTTGGCAGACCCAGGCTGGATTCGAACCCGCCAGCTCTGGTGTATGTGGCTGGCATCTTAGCCACTTGAGCTACAGGCCCCGAGCCTAAAATCACAATTTTGATTAGTGGTAGAGCCAGACCTAAAAGTCTTATGCCAAAGAACATTATCTTCATTGAACATTACTAGCTATAATCATTAAAAATTAAATATATTTCAGCTCCCAAGGAATTTATGATAGTGACACTATATCATATGAATATATAAGAAAAAAATCTTGCCAAATTCCATACAGTCACTGAGAATAGAGGTTATAATGGAAGGAAATTTTAATAAAAATCCTAGTTTCTTCATGTTAGAGGTGAGGCACTTGTTTTCAATCCAGTGCCCTTTCTGTGGTATGCACAGGCCCCTCTTTCTTTTATGTTCTAAATCAGTGCTGCCACCTACATCCAATCACTGCTAACTACTGCACAACTCTCCGGCTGGGATCAGACGGACTTACCTGCATGGCAGGTCAGGATTAAGACAAGCAGTCCCAGGATAATTGTCAGCTGAAGTACAGAGACAGACATTTTGTAGCACTGGGTATTGAGGCAGATAAATTGCTGAGGTGCTCCTGAAACACTGCTCTATTTATAGGACATGCAGGTGACATCATCTGCTATGGAATTCACATGGTTGCCCAAGGTGTCTGCACAGATTGCTCTTGGATCCGTACTAATGAGCTCTGACCTACCTTTTAAACAAAATATTTTTCTTATAGGGAAAGACAAACTCTCCTATTTGTATCTGTAAATAGCACTGAAGTGAATTTTCTGGAGTAGTTCCAATGCTGGCATTGATAATGAGATAGATAGTAGGCAAATTTTACTTATCAGTGTCAAGGAGCAAGTACCAAATCAGATTGGGGAGGTGTGCCTGTTCCCCTCCCTATACACTTTGCTTCTTCCCTCATTGATCTAATCTCCCCTGCCCACACAGGTGTGCCCTTTCACACCCCACCCAGTGCCTCTGCTCTTATTTTGTCGTCTATCCCGTCCCTCTCCCCTGAAACATTCCTGCGGATTCCTCAGGTTCAGTTCAAACACCCTCATCTCTGTGAAACCTTCCAGATAACCTTCCACCCTACTCCAGAGAAAGTCTGCTGCATTATCATCTGTCCTGTGGAACCCTTGACCTCACTGTTTGAGAACTAAGTATTTTAATAGTTCCTTTCTTCAGGCTTCGGATCTACCTACTTACTGACAAAAACTGTACATATTTATGTTATTCTATGGGATATTTTGAATGTGAAATGGCTAAATCAAGCTAATTAATATGCATATCATCTCACATACTTATCATTTATCTGTGGTGAGAACACTTAAAATCTATCCTTTCACAATTTTCAAGTGTACAATATGTGGTTATTAACAACAGTACCAGGTTGTACAATAGATCTCTTGAACTTATTTCTTCTAATAGAAATTTTGTATCTTTTGACCAACATCTCCCCAATCACTGCCCCCCTTCCAGTGTCCAGGGCCTGGTAACCATGTTCTGCTCTCTGCTTCTGTGAGTGTACCTTTTTACAATTCCACATATAAATGAGATCAGGTGATAGATAGACATTGTCCTTCTGTGCCTGGCTTGGTCCACACAGCATAATGTCTTCCAGGTTCATCCATGTTGTTGTCAATGACAGCATTTCCTTTTTTTTAAAAAAAAGTTGAATAGTATTCCTTTGTGTAGATATACTATTTTCCTCATTAATTTCTCTGTCTATGAACACTTAGGCTGCTTCCTAACTGGTGGGTCTCCTATGGGCAGAGTGTACTTCTGAATCCTCAACAACTGACATTGATTTCAGCTTTGACTTCATTTCCTCTGAAAGTCTGTTTTGGTTTTGTCAGGCAGAGATAGGTCATCCTCTGATGTATATGATAAGTCCCTATGTAAATGTCTTCACCAATAAATAGGGTATTGGCTTCTTGAGGGCAAAACTATCTATTTAGAATTGAATATATACTACCCAAGGAATATAGCAAACATTTAAAAAAGGAAAAGAAAAGAGAAGAAAAAGAAAAAAAATTGGAAGTTGATTTAATTTAATCTCTCTCCTCTGTTATCAGACTCCAGTGTCGTGGTCTCTACACCTATCACCATGATCCCCAATAAATAAAGTCTACCTCACTATCATTTTTAAGAAAGAAAGAAAAGAAAAAAAAAATAGTTGCCTGAATTAAGTTTAGTTGGTGAACTCAAATATTTGATTCGAGATGCTGCTATAACTAAAATTTTCTTCCTTTTGGATACACTTAAGTAGATAAAATGTGCCTCAAATTTAGATGACACTGGTTATCCTGAGGAATGCTATTAATATAAATTAAATTAATTGGGATGAGGACTTGCGGGTGCCTAAACTTATGGACTGACCAAAACATATACTTCATTATGTCAGAGGACCATTTTATAAATGAGAAAATTAACTGGGGTATAAAAAAAGGCTTGTCTGGTGTCTTAGAGCCAAGGCTAGGGCATTGCCTCTATTCCCCAGTCAGTACTCTTCACAAGGCACCAAAAGCAGTCAGGTAGCTCTAGAGTCGAGGTTTATGCCTTGTCTGGGAGACTTTCCCAAGCCTCTCCAATCTGTCTTCTCAAGCAGACTCTGGCCCTCTGTCCTATACAAAGTATTGTGACAGAGAGATATTCACCCACTCAATTAGGAAGCTTTCAGCAAATGGATTTATGCCATCAGGGCCAGTCTTATGATTGAGCTCTGTGCTTGCAGAAGGCTAAGGGGCAACGATGTTCAAGTGCCCTCTGTTAGCCATGTCATGGATCCTAACATGTGTTTGCATTTGCTGGAAGAGGGGGCCTATTTTTCACCACAAGAGCACAGTGTAGGCAAGCGAAAGCTCTAGACATTAGTGCTTACGATAGTCTCCCAGCTTCTCAGGGATAGCAGCTAGATGGGATATGCAGGCAAGTCCTGAATCAACTGCTTCCCACAGTGTGGATCAAGAAAATTGCACAGTCCTGAGTATCAGGAAAGCTGGCCTGTCACTAACTCTAACTCACTGTGTGGCCCTGGTGAATGCTCTTCAGGCCCTGGCCCTCCTTTTCGTTTACTTCTTATGTTCTTATCTCTCTCTTTTCCTGATTTGTTCCTCTTAGCTGCAGGTCTTGGCTAAAACGTCTCTCCTGGTTATGTTTGTTTTTTATTGGTGAAAACTTCTGTGATGCTCTAATGCAAATTAGATCCCTCTATTATCTTTACACCTTCTGTATTCTTTCTTCCTAACACTTAAATATTTTTGCTGAATGATTTTATGTTTCTTTTCTCAGGAGATGTTAAAATCCAGAAGTGAAGGATTCTGGTCTGTTCTGTTAACTGAGACAGCTCTAGTTTCTAGGATAGTACCTTGTATGAAGAAGCTACCAAGCATATATGCATTAAAAAAGGAAATTAATGAATACTTTTGAGAAGAGAAGTCTGGAGTCTTAGTAAAGTAAGTCTAAGTAAATTGACGAAAAATTTTGAGAAGAGAAGCCTGGAGTTATCTGTGCGACTCTGGCAAAAGGCTGATACCATTCTGAATCTCAGTTTCTGTGAAATTGGGATATATTATAATTTTCTGACTATATATTTGCAATAAATATATGGAGATAAGAAAGATAAAATGTCTAATAAACTGTAAAGACCCTTTCATATGTGCCATATTCACAGCAGTTAAGAAGCTGTTACTGATCTTTCATTGGTATAAGCAAATGAATTTGACTTCAGGTAGAGGAAAATTATGAAAGAGGGTTTTACCTAAACTGAAAAGAGGACAATTAGAACTTTTTTTCTCATAACACCATTTTAACTTGGTGAGAAGGTATGAAAATGAAGGAATAAGGAGTGTTTTAATTTCTATGCACATTTCTGTACTCGTTGAAAATCATCAAAGCTTTTTTTTTTTTTCCTTAGGACAGGAAAGAATTGCAGTTGGGTTGTCAATCTCATGGAGAGATTTCAATTTATGTATTGTTGGTTAAAATCATGTGCTTTGGAATCAGACAGAGTTGAGTTTGAGTTTCAGATTTGCCACTTGGGAGCTGTGTAACCCAGTCACTTTAAAATGTTACCTTAAATAATTTCTTCTTGCCTTACATCTGATATATATAAAATGACAATAATGATACCTCCTGGGATTATAAAGATTGGATTTGAAAACTGATGAAAGCAGTTAGCACAGTGCCTTGCACACATCAAGTGAAAAATAAATAACAGACTTCTGCTCTGCTCTGCTCTGTTCTGTTTCCTTCTACCCCATTCCATTCCATTCCACTTTGGGTTGTCTCAGAGAAGGGAGTGGCACTTAGCCATGCAAGCAGCATTAGGACTAATAATGATAATAAGAAGAGTATTAATAATAGACTTCCTACTCTGATAGGCACCAAACTAGATACACTATATCAACAAAACTATTGGGAGGCTACCATTATTACCCCCATTTTATGTGATGAAATTTAAGCTTGGATAAGTTAAGTAATTTGCCTCGGGTTATAAATCATGTATGAGCCAGAACAGGGAATTGAACCTGAGAACACATGACTGCTTTTAACTATGACATTATGTTGCACTGGCTAATGCATACTCAGTGGCTGCTCCTGGCAAAAAGCCTGTGCCAGGCAAGAAACACTGCAGTTACCGGCTTATTGGTCTATAGATTCATCTGTGCCTGCTTTGTATTTCTCCTTGGCCTCTGAATAATGTCATGGCCCACTTTATTCACCATTCACTTACTTTTTTAGCTCAGTTTTTAATATAGCAAACATACAGAAACACAGCATCTTCTTAATCCTTGCCAGAAAGTCAGTTAGAGATAAGACTGCAGGATAAGATGTGTGATGCCCAATTCAATGTAAGTAGCAGATAAATAATGAGTATATTTCAAGTATTTTAGAAGACATGCTTATACAAGAAAAGTATTTTTTGTTCAGTTAAAATTAATTAAATATTTTTAGTTGAAATTTAGGTAGGGGATTAAAGATGGCGGCTGAGTAACAGCTTCCCTGTAACTGGGCCTGGCGAATCTGGGGAGACAAGACTCCAGACATCTCTGGCCGGTGGGACCTGCCTACAATCATCCCCTTGAGGACACAGAGAGCCAGCAA
>CAUYPK010025193.1:0-29510 GCA_963574355.1 Loris lydekkerianus
GCTCCCATCACTCTTTGGGGCTCATCCTCCAGGGGATAGATTGTGGGGTACAAACACAGGGCTGGGGTATTTGAATCCCTTTACAATACCAAAAATGCAAAAGTGCCTTTCTGATTTGCCTGCAGCATCTACACAAGGATGTAAGCTATTAAAAAAATCTAAAATGATCCAACTGTTAGTGCTATTTTTGTGCAGTGCAGTATGAAAGTAATGCTTAGTATGTTTTGTCCCCTAAATTTTAATAGGCAATGTTTCTTTTGGACAAAGATCCTAAAATAAATTTTTTGATGAAACTTGGGGAGAAATTCTCAAAGCTCCTACACAAAGCCATTTCATTATTTTGGAAGAGGACAAGATATACGATAACAATAACAATTATATTGAATTCAAGGTAATTTTGAGTAGTGAATGTCTTACCTCATTTTATGCTAGTCCATGCATTTTACAGATTTTACATCCCAGAGAAAAAAATGACTTCTAGAAATTCACATTGCCAGATAAGTAAAAGCCAAGTCTCCTGCCCACACCATCACTAGTCTCCATCCCCTGATCTTTCCACCATACCATACAATCTACTTTTGAGTTCAAAGTATAAAAAAAAAAAAAAAAACTGAAATGTGCCCATAATAATTCCCTGGTTTTTGGACTATCGATTCCAGTTAAGCATAGAAAGCAAAGAAGAGGGTGCATCTTATTTTATAGCTAATAACCTAAAACATATATCTTTTCTTTTCTTTTTTTTCTGAGACAGAGTCTGAAGCTGTCACCCTGGCTAGAGTGCTATAGCATCATAGCTCACAACAACCTCTAACTCTTGGGCTCAAACAATCTACTTACCTCAGTTTTTCTATTTTTAGTAGAGACAAGGCCTCACTTTTTGCTCAGGCTGGTCTCAAACTCATGAGCTCAAGCAATCCACCCACCTCAGCCACCCAGAGTGCTAGGATTTCAGGTGTGAGCCACTGCGCCTGGCCCATACATCTTTTCTTAAGTAGAAAAAAGCCAAGTTGACAAGTCTTGTCCACAGTACCATTTTCCAGCATATCTCTGATAGAAAAAAAAAAAAAAATTGAAAGGAGCATAAACAACACTGACAGTTACATGAAGCACATGACAATTTTGGTAAATGCTTTTCATCTTTTCAGTGGGAAGGGAAAATTGAGTAAATATCCTCTATAAAACTGTGGAACAGTACCACTCCTTCCACCTTGGAAATCTCACTGCATGCAAACAGAAAAGGAAAGCAATATAAATTAAGCAACTCATCCATGTGTAGCTAAACTGCAAATATGTAGTATATGGTGCTGAACATGAACGTGTCAAGTGTGAAGTCAATCACTGCAAGAAGAGAGCCAGCTAAATGTATGGGAGAAGAGAAATGGGATAAGCAAGATGTCTTGAAAATTACTGTGGGCTACCAATTATAATAGACTAAGTGAAGTTATGTGCACTTTCCAAGGTCCTGGACTTCCCCTAAAAACTCAGCTATACAAGATAGAAAGCAGTGGCTTATCAGTAGTCCATTCCAGTAGGACTTGGAGATTTCAGTTGATAGTTAATATGAACCAATTATCAATTAAAAATGTGATCATATGCATGTATACATTGAAATATAATACCTTTAATAGGAGAAATTCTGGTTCCACTCTACTTAAGGCAGCCTTAGGTAAATGATTTAACTTACCTGTGCTTCAGTTTCCTCACTGGCCAAATGAGAATAAAAATGCCTAACTCTTAGTAATGTTGTAAAGATTAAATGAATTAGTACCTGTAGAATGCTTGAAACAGTACCTGATACTCAGTGAAAGCTAGTTTCTATTATTATAAGAATCATTGTTTTTTATTATTATTATTATCATTTATTCCACTCTAAGGCACTGAATTCAAAGATGCAATTTTAAAGAGCAAAGATAAGCTAGTGCTTATTCAGTAAAGTGACAATGAAGGTGAAATAAAACCTTAAAAGCACATCAAATATAGATCACTTACAGGAACCATCATGTTTAACATGGAGAAAAGATGACTTCAGGTATTGTAGAACTTGTCACTACATTTCAGAAATGCTGTCACTTAGAAGAGGAAGCAGGTTTATTCTCTGAGACTCCAATCAGTAGGAGACAAGATTTGGTTGAGTACAAAAGATGGTTACAGACAACAGAATTATCCACAGATGGAATGGGCTGCCCCTGAAGGAAGAGGGTTCAAGCATTAATTGGATATGTGTTTGGCTAGGACTTTGAAGACAGGGTTCATATATCATATGGTTCAGTAGAATTAAATGACATGTAAAATTCTGTTCACTTTAGGTATGAAGTTATATAATTCCACATCAGTTCTCCAAGCACACTTTGGTGGGTAAGCCAGTCTAGTAATATCCAAACCAAAATTTGTCTGGGGTAAGAAGATCACCACTATATCACCAGTACTAACAGTTTGCAAGTGCAACGTTGTTACTATGGTTAACCAGATTAACCACAGAGTCAAACACTTAGAACTGCAGAATGTGGCAATCTGGGGGTCGGGGAGGGGAAAAAAATATCATAAATGTAGGCAAAGCTGCTAAACTTCCCCAGTGATCAGAGAAATGTGCTACACCTTTAATTGATAGTGTTTTTAAAGTTAGATAATACTAAGAGCTGGCAAGAATGTAGATAGAGACCCTCATGCACCAAATATGTGAGTATTAATTGATATTCCTTGGTCTCTATCTTAGAACTCTCACGCAAAGCAATTATGGACAAGGTCTTTCAGAGGAGCCTTGTTTGTCAAAGTGAAAAAATGTGAACTATCCAGACATCGATCAGTAAGTTATGGAATAAGAAAATGTGGTGGACTAATGCCATTTGCTAGTTTAAAAGAGTGAAGTAGATCTATTTCCATTGACTCAGAAGATCTATAAGACTTATAGTTAAATGATGAAAGTAAGCTGCACAAAAATGTAACAATATGATCATTTTACTTAAGAATGCAAAAAAAGATAATGCAAACTTAATATTTCTTTTCTTTTTTTTTTTTAAACAGAGTCTCACTATGTCACCCTGGATAGAGGGCTGTAGCTTCACAGCTCACAGCAACCTCAAACTCTTGGGCTTAAGTGATTCTCTTGCCTCAGCTTCCTCAGCAGCTGGGACTATGGGCCAAACTTAATATTTCTATAGAAATATCCACATTTATGTGAATTTATAGAAAAGTTCCTAAAGGATAGACACTAAACTGTTGTAGCGGGAAGAGAGTTAGCTCTGTAGTCAAAGGTGCTTTGGTTTGTTCGGAATTTTTATAAAATGAATTTTCATGTTTTACTTGTAAACTAAAAATAAATATTTAAGTTGAAAAATTAAAGAAAACGAGGCCTGGTGCGGACAGAAGAGATCATTGATCCACCTACTTCACATTGCAAATGAAAACTGAAGCTTAGCATTACTAATCAATTTGTTCAAAGAGCTACAGCTATTTAATGATAGAACTAGAACTGAAGAACAGTTGTGTAACAAGAAAACATACCGTTTAGGTCAAGAAGGCTGCATCTGAGTCCAGGTATAGACCTTGGAAAGCACACAGTCTATGATTCTCAGTTTCCTTGTTTGTACAATTTGAGGTTGTTTATTCATGATTCATTCAGATGCAGGGAACTAAAACCCAGTATGAACTAACTGAGGAATAAGAGAATTATGGGATCTTCACATGGAAGAGTAGAACAGAACTCAAACATAACTGCATCTAGAGATGAAAATGTTTCAATATTACTTGTATCCTTCTCTAAACATCATTATTCATGTGCTCATTTATTCTCTCCCATTGAAAAAGAGGCCCATGTGGATCTTGTGAGGCATTTCAGAGGACCCTGAATTCCCTTATGAACCAGAGGGGAGATATATCCTCCCATGCCAAAATGGATTCCTATAGCAAAAGAATAGAGAAAGAAATTAGATAAGTATAAACAAAAACCAAATCCACTTCCTTAGCCACCTCGTGGACTGAAGGAACGAGCAAACACGAAAATCGAAGAAATGATGGTGCAGACACGATATGATATTAACACAATATTATACAAACAAGAGGACTTACTAAGTCAACTGTGACAGCCTGGAGTTCCTGAAATTTACCAGGCTGAGACCTTACTTCTAAAGTAATGACACGGAGGAAAATAGTCTTCAAGCTGTACCTTCTCCTATTTGTCACTCCTAAGATTGGAGAGACTGAATGGCTTTACAGTTCCATCCTAGTAGAGCTATACCTTTCTATAGCCTGGGGAAAAGGTCATGAACAAGCATCAGAATAAGCAATATGCATAAGTCATTTGAAACTTCTCCAAAAAGGAATTTCATTAAGACCTAGGAGCCTTTACTCCCCTTTCTCCATTTGAGCACTAAACACACTACACTAGCTAAAATTCTGAGCCACTTAGCCACAATATATTCTCTGAATCATTCCTTTCTTATCTGACATTCCTCAGCTATCTGCATTTTGAGGGAACTTAAGAGATAAAGCCCTAAACAAGGGTTTCTTGTACCTTCTATAACTTTTTAAAGGTCTCAAACACTATAATTTCTTCAGGCACATTATAGTACTTTCAACTTTTAATGCAGTAGCCATTAGAACAACATATTGAAAAACTGGCAAAAAAAGTAAAGAGAGCTCAGAAAACAGCTAGAATTATAGGAAGTTAAAAGCTAACAGGTTAACATTGATTTCTCAGCTTCATTTTCTATTTTATGTTACTTCCTACCCTTCAAGTTGAAAATAACTTTCCAGTTTGTGCAGGCAGTTAACAATGGAAGTAACAGGAATAATAAAAATTCACAGAGTCTTAAACCTTACAGAAAATATATGTGTCGTCAGCTCATTGATCTTTATCACAAGAGTCAATGAGCAAGTGTGCCAGGGATTACTGTTCCTATTTCAAGATGAAGAAATTAACATTCATATAGATGAGTGACTTACGTAAAGTCACATAAATGCAAAAGCCAGACCTTGGCTGGAACTCTTACAGTTTTTCAGTGACATCACTATGTCATTCAACAAATGTTTGAGTGCCCATCGTGCACAGAACATTGAGAGGAATAAATGATAAAGAACATATAGGGATTTGTCGTATATTTCTCACAACCTAAAGGGTCAGAGTTTAAATAGAAAAACTTCCTGAAAAATTACCAGTAAAATTAAAACCTTATTTATCTTGTTCACCAGAGTATGTCAGTGCCTAGACTATGCCTGGCACATGACAGGTGCTCAATGAATACATATAAAGTCTATGAATAATTTAATGAATGAGAGTCCATGAAAAGGTCAAAGTAATAATAAATATAAAATGTCATTATGACATTTTCAAAATTTTCCTTAAGACAGATTATGTAATTTAATAGCTAAACAGTATAGACTTAGGGGCTAACAGAATGACATCTAAGATTTGTAGGACCTTGGGAAAGCTATGTAATCTCTTGAATGTTGGTGGTTTCCTTTGCTCAACAGATATTTATTGAGAATCTTATCTAATAATAATAATAATAATAATAATGGAATAATACTAATAATAATGACAATAAGGCTCAAGAGTTGTGATGACAGAATGAAACAAGACACATAAATTGACTAATACATTGTAAGCATTCAATATATGATTGCTCTTATTTTTATTATTGTATCTTCTAATATTCATGAGACACCTTGACAATTAAACCGAAGTGAGAGAATAAGCATACTAGTCTGTCTCCACAATTCCAAAGCAAATTTTAAAAAACAAGATCATAATTCAAATGAATATTTGCCCTTGCATCCAACAAACCATTTATACCAGTATTGGATAGGGAGTTTTTGAACCAGCAGCAGCCACTGTAAAGAAACCAGAGTCATCACAACAGAATGTAGTAGATGAAAGGAAGAAAACATTTCTATAAGGAGAAGTTTGGGAGGAACTGGGAATATTTATCTAGAAGAAGAGAAGACTGGAGGGCAAGAGTGAAGAGATGTTGGAGCAAAGAGAACAAATAATATGTAACTTGTTTTCCAAAGGCTGTTAAGGAGAAGAGAACCTAGAGTTGTTCATGATTATCCTCAAGGAGGGTAAATCTTGGTGACAGCCTCATTTAGGAAGGGAGTTAGAGTCATAAAATGTGGTATGACTAAAATGTAAACAGACACATTAAGAAAAGGGAGGGCAAGAAGGGAAACCAGAGAACACTACCAAGATGGTATCAAAAATGTCAGTTGTCCTTTGCGTAGTACTATTGGCATTAGAGAGTGCATACATTAGGCTGAAATAAGTATTTGGGAACCAGCCTGGGTCCTAAGCCCCATTTGGGTAAAATGTAGAAATGCAGGCACTAATAGGAACATGAGACTGACATAAATAAACTTTAGGAACTCAAGTTGGGTGCTGCTTGAATAAAGAGAAATTAAAACAAAAACAAATAAATAGAATTCAAAATCTATAGCATGTGCTGCCTTAATTTGAACGTGACTTCAATAAGAAACAGGTAGATGATGATGATGCCTCCCCTACACAATGGGCACTTTATAGTTTTCTGAAGATAGAGATAGAGGTATGTATACATATATGTATATATCAGTCCAAAACAGAATGGTTATATTGTACATATTATTTAAACATTAAGTGTAATTGCTGCACAAATGTTTTATTTAAAAATTCATAACAATTCAATTATTCTCTTTTGGTACACCCTTACTCTTTTACTTCCCCACCAGGAGAGTCGACAGGTAAAAGTATTTTTCTGTGCACTGCCAAATCTTATTTGAGTATGTGTATCTTTGGGAGTAGATGCATTATAAAAGCACCTGTAGAAAATTAACAACTTTAGAAAACTGTAGGGAAAATGAAATCTGAAATATAGATAACAGAAATTCTCCCAACACTGGGAGCATGTCATAAACAAGCTAAGTCAATAATTCTCATTAATCAATGACAAAGGACAAGCACCAGTTTAACATATTGCAAGAAAACTCACTTCAAAAACGACTTTCAAATGTCTTTTACTGCATAAAGATACTTGTGATATAAAAAGAAAGATTGGCTTTATATGACATCCAATGAAAAGCAAAGAAAAATATTTATGTAAAAAGGATTTAGAAAAATTTGATGATTACTCACACTCTAGAGGCATCTTTACCAAAATGATTCTTTTAATATGTAGAAAAGAATATTGACCTTGATGATGGCAAACTTTCATGTGAAACACAAGTAAGAGTCTCTACCTCCTCAGGACTCTAACTTGGATTCTCATGTTAGATATCACTACATCACATCTTTGTCTTGGGCATATTCCTTGAAGGCAAAAAAATTGATAGAAGAGGAAAACTTCTTGATACCAATGAAATATCTTAAGATTATTATCTGAAATAGTCTTAAGCCAATTTTGTGACTTCATTCACCACAACATATATTTGTTGAATTCAAAGGAGGTGCTGAGGAAGTGTTTAGTGTCAAATATCACAGTGATGAAGAATTTATGTGCCCAGATCTTGAGAAGCCCCAATATAATGTGAGATGGGCATAGCATAGACACATTTGAGAAGTGGTGTACTATGGTGAGTTTCATACCAGAGGTGCAACAAATCAATCTCTGTCAAATGCTACATGAATCTACAGTCAAATAATTAACTATCAATTATAAAGATATGCTGAAAAGATGCTGATAAGAAATATTATGCTATTAAATATATAACATCTGATTAGACAGCAAAGAAAACTCATATGCAGAGGCTTGAGGAATGCATGAATGCTTTTAAATTTTAACAGTGACATCCAATTTATTTTGGAAAATTAAATGACTAATTTTCTTAACAATTATATCAACTATAGAGTCATTAGTTTTGGAATGTTTAAAAAGAAAAATATCACACAGTTACTGAAATCTCTGTCACACATATTTCTAAAATATAAAAGAAAATCATTTGTCTAATGAGGATCATCATGAGACATAAGTGCCTGTCACATTTCACATACTACCAGAAAAACTGTTGGACAGCCCAAAGACAGAGTCTGAAACACAGGCCTAAATTATTGGTACTGACAATTACCCAGAAAGAAAGCCTTAGAATTTAAGCCTTATTTGATTTTCCTATCACTATATTACTCTCAAATATCTCTCAGTAAATTGCTATACTCATTTCCTTTGAACCATGAGGAGCACTTGAGCATAGTGTTTATGAGAACTAGCCCAAGGCTCCAATTCAGACTCAGACATCTGGAAAAGGGACTTTATTTTCATAACTCCAATTTCCTCATCAGCAAAACATGGGTAAGAATAGCACTTACCAAGAGAGGTTGCTGAGAGGAATAAATGAAGGTAAAGTGCTGAATGCAGTGTCTGATTCATGAAAACAGTCAATGAATGCAAACAGCATTTATGGTTAATAAAAAGTGATTTTTTACACTCTATAAGCAAAAGGAAGAAAAGTTGGAAGTCAGGAAGATACAGCTTACTCAAGATGTCTGGTGAGGCCAGCTAATCTTCTAGTTCTTATACCTTATGATAACACGGAGCCACTAATTCTTACATACACCTAGAGTTCCACTAAAATCACCTTCTACTAAAATCACCTTCCACTAGAATGACCTAGAGGAAATCAAATAATTGGAGTCACATTTTACATTGACTCTTTTACTCATTTCTCAGGGTAGGTAAGAAGAAAGAAAAGTAGGTCTATCATGCACCAGTCACTATATACAATTTATTGCTAGTATCTCTCTGTTTCTGTCTCTATCTATCTGCCTATCTCCTTACGTATATATACACACAAATACATACATTCTCATTTAATTCTTATGAGTGAAACCTAATTCAGATTATCAATTGAAAATAAAGACAGTCTCCAAACATGCATGTTGATATCAAATTTTATTCAGAAGGGCTGTATACTATTAATTACAGAAGAAAGGTTATTTACATTGACTTTAAGAAGAAATAAAGGCAATAGAGTTGTATTTTATGTACAATTCACAGCCACACAATTAATAGCTAGTCTATATTCCAGGCACTATGCTAAGTGCTCCACATTCATTATTTCATCTAATCTTCACAACTCCACTTGGTAGACCCTATAGACACCTTATGCATACAAGGGCATTGAAGCTCATAGAGATGAAGGAACTTACAAAATATCATATTGCTGTGAAATAATAGAGCGAGAACTCGAAGAACCATCTAATTCTAAGACCCATGTTCTTAAAATCTATGTCAATGTTTCTTAAAGAATGGTACAACAAAAGATCATTAATATCAGAATTTGTGTGGGGAAGTGAGAATGAGGTGGCAAGGATAGTCATTTGTTTTTAAGTCTACAAGAAAATACATGTGACCTTAGATACGATGTAGAGTTTCCATTTACAATACCAAAAGCACAATTCTTGAGAAAATTGATGCTAGATTTCATTAAAATTAAAACCTGTTTCCAAAAGACAAAGTTAAGGGGGTGAAAAGACATGCTGCACACGAGAAGAAAATATTTTCAAAGACTTCTATCTAAGGCTATAAAAAACTCTTACGACTCAGGAATATGAAAAGAAGCAATCATTTTTAAATAATGGACTAAATGGCACAACAGACAATTCACTGAAGAAGAAACACAAATGGAAAAGAATCATACAAAAAGAAATTCATATGATTTTTTCATTGGGGAAATACAGCTCAAAATGAAATACCACTATACAACCACCAGAATGAATAGAATCTAAAACATGATATAAATTGCTGGTGAGAACCTGGAACAGCAGGAACTTGCCTTCATTGTCAGTGTGAATGCAAAATGGTACAGCCCTTGTGAAGGATAGTTTGGTAATCTCTTAAAATACTGAAGGTAGTTTATAATAAGATCCATCTATTGTGCTCCTAGGTATCTACTCAAATAGTTTAAAAATGCATGTCCACACAAAAACATATATGTGAAGGTTTACAGCCCCTTTATTCATACTTATTCACACCGTAAACAACCAAGATACTCCTCAATAGACAAATGGATAAACAGACTTTGGTACATTTATACAACTAAATGCTATTTTGTAATAAAAATAAATGAGTGTGCTAGGAGCTGTGGCTCACGCCTGTAATCCTAGCACTCCAGGAGGCCGAGTTGGGTGGATTGTTTGAGGTCATGAGTTCAAGACCAGCCTGAGCAAGAGCCAGACCATGAGACTCCATTTCTAAAAAATATCCCAGCACTGTGGTGGGCACCTGTAGTCACAGCTACTTGGGAGGCTGAGGCAAGTGAATTGGTTGAGCCCAGGAGTTTGAGGTTGCTGTGAGGTATGATGCCACAGCACTCTACCCAGGGTGACAAAATAAAACTTTGTCTCGAAAGAAAGAAAGAAAGAAAGAAAGAAAGAAAGAAAAAGAAAGAAAGAAAGAAAGAAAGAAAGAAAGAAAGAAAGAAAGAAAGAAAGAAAGAAAGAAAGAAAGAAAAGAAAGAGAAAAGAAAAGGAAAAAATGAACTACCAAGTCATGAAAAGATCTGGAAGAATCTTTAAAGCATATTGCTAAGTGAAAGAAATCTGTCAGAAAGACTCTGTACCACATTACTCAAATTATATGGCACACTAGAAAAAGGGAAAAAAAAAAAAAAATTATAGAGACAGTAAAAAGATCAGTGATTGTCAAGGGTTCAGAGGAAGGGAGAGAAGGTTTACTAGCTGAGACATGGGACATGTTATAGGGTGGTGAAACTATTCTGTGTGATACTATATTCACAGATATATGACATTATGTATTTGTCAAAACTCACATAACTATAGAACAAAGAGTAAAAGAATAAATGCCAATTAAAAAAAAATTATGCAATTGGGAAATCCCAGGATTAAATGCGGAGTATGACAAATTTGTTTAACTATGTTGCAAATGTATGAAACAACCTCACTGAAGGGGGTAGACTGGAAAGGTGCTGATTAAACAACTTTGGAAACGGGTGGATACTGAAAAACTAAAGGCAAAAGGAACTGAACATAAAAACACTGTACTCTAGTTGGTAAAGTTGTTTCCCATGGGTGAATGGATTATAAATTCTGAAGAAAACAAGCATGAATACTGGAAGTGAATAATTAAGTAAATGGATAACTGTGGGAGGCCGGCTTCTCAATCTAGGAATAGCAAATTATAATAAGCCAGGGGAACAGCTAGAATGGTCCATGTGGTAATAGAGTTGAAGACATCAGCACAAAATCATGTTTATCTTAGTATCAATCTAGATGGAAATATAGGTACAGATGATGATGATGGCTGATAGAGATGACTGGATGGTCGGTAGACAAGAGAAATACACAAACGCAAGTTAGTATGCGCACATCTATCTCTTTGCTCTGCTAGCTGACAAATTTAGTCTTTCTATTGATTTGCTTAAGTCTTATAGACATACTGATTCTCCATTTCCCACAAAGTTAATATAAATTATTATGAGATTCTGGAACTTTCAGAGACAGACAGATATACTAGTGGGAATGTTAATGTGCAAACCCTTTAAAAAGCAATTTGACAGTGTGCCTCATCAGAACTTGGGACAACCATGGCTTTCTCTGTTGGGAGTCTATCCTAAAAACACAGTATATTTATTACAGAATAACTGGCTACTATTTTTTAAAGGAAAATAAAATGAAGAACTTTAAATTGCTTAACATGAGATTATTTATGAAAATTGTGATAAATTCACTATATGAAAATATATGCAGTCATTAAAATGTCTATAAAGCATTTATAATGCATTCTAAGTAAAAGAAAAATACAAAATCATACATAATACATCACTATGACTACGCAAGAAGTAGATGTAACAAAAAGACGGGAAGGATATACAGGGAGAATGTTTACAAGAATTATCTTTTTATTTTTCTGTACTTACCAAAGTGTTCTAGAGTCAGCATGTTATTCTGGCTGAGGTCTGTAGACAGACCATTTGTCTAATTAACCACCTTCTCCAGGGGGCCCACCACAATAATGAGAAACCAAGCGCTCACCAGAAGACATCACTAAATAAGTGTTCTAATGATATCGCTGACTGAATGAATTTTCTATGGGCAAACCACTGCTGAGCTCCTTTTGTATCATGGGAACAATGTTGAGAACAACATTGGTTTATTTGTTTGCTTGAAGTTTACTTGTATTGTTCCTGAATCTCAAATGGCTTAACATTTTGTCAAGAAGGCTTACAGATACTTTTCGTAGGGAGACAATGGGCCTTGGTAGATTCAGACAGTTGACTATTCACACAGGCAGCAAAAACAAGATCAGCATGGTATCAATTTCATGTATCACTTGACACTAAATCAAAGGGGCAAGTGAAAGACTATATTGCCAGCAGGTTGCTTTGGCACTGAGAAATCCTCCCTAGATAGCTAAGCAGTTTTATAGTCTGCAGCCATACCATAAAGAGGAAGTAGTGAAGTGCAATAGCCTGTGCCTCAATGGAACTAGAGAGACAGAATAAAAGGTTGATAACCTGCTTATGGAATCCACCTGGAAGATTGGGAGATAAATAAAAAATGCCTTTGATGGCTTCTAACAAGACTACTAAGCTTGTCATGTTCTTGGAGGGTTATAAGGTATTTCCCTAAGACACAGATCAGACTACATTTGAGTCTTCCCTGACCAGCTCGAGACATGCAAGGTTGCCAAAGTGTCAGCATGAGCCTACTACCCTAAACAATCTTTCTACCCTTTTTCACTATTACAAGTGTCCTGGTTTGGACATGAGATTATATGGTCACCCTAGTATTCACACTACTATCTAAAGAAGACAATCATCTACCACCTTTCCACAACACATGAAACACTACACATAGGCTGACAGGCTTATAGGTGAGGAATGAGAATAAATGGAGGTATGCAAGCCTGTCTCCACAATGTGTGAATGTATTTTACAGGACTTAACGAAAAATGATTCTGAGGTTTATAAAAAGTAATAACTTGGCAAGATTTGTTAGGCAAACCCAAAAGGGATTATATTGCTATATAAAGCCACAATGATTAAACATTATAATACTAATAAAAATTAAGTAGAGAAATAATTGTAACAGGATGGAGAAATCAAGAAACAGAGCTATGTTTCTATGTTTACATCCAAGAGTATATTATTAAATTGACATAAATAGGTGGAAGAATGATAGATTACTAAATGAATGATATTGAAACCATTGAGTAGGTGTTTGGAGGAAGAATCATTAGGTTCCCTTCCTCACATCAAATACCAAAGTAAATTCTAAGACAATTAAAGATGAAAGCTTAAACATAAAATGATGGAAGAACTAGAAAATACAATTCAGATAAAAACTTATTTATCTGATTAGACATAGCCTTGCAAAATATGAAGAAAAAAATAAATACAACATCATAAAGGAAAAACAAAACTGATAGGTTTAGCTCTGTAAACATGAAAAATTCAAAATAATACAAATATATCACAGAATTATTATCACTATTTGTCAGTTGAAGGAACTGAGATTCAGGGAGGTTAACTTGCTACAACTCTAGAAGCATGACACCAATCTGAGGTCTAGCAAATTACCTCTCAGCCGACAGTATGTCCAAATTTCCCCAAGAGGGCAGAGATCATATCTTTTCTAGGAATTCCTAAGTATCAAAATCCGTGCTTCTTCTACAACTCTGAGTAAGCATAGTTAATGACTATAAGTGATTGTGGTCCTAATTAAGAAATTCCAGGAAGATTTGATATGGTCAAGATATATAGCATAAAGAATGCCAAGGAAAAAGAAGCAACAAACATATGTAGGTTCTGTTACTGACCAAAAGATGTGCCACAACCAAAACTCAAAGTAAAGGGATTATTTCGAGTCTCAAGCTTATGTTGTTCAGATCAGTCATGCAGGTTATTTCTGTTAATGCTATTACTAGTTACAGAAAGAAAATTTGGCAGTAAATCAGTTACCCAGGGCATTCTAGGAAGAAAAGGGACCTTTGTCATGTTTAAGTGTATAATTTGGTATCACTCTTTTGCAAAGACAAACAATTGAATGTTCCCTTCCAGGTCCTTATGTATGACCTGTGACTGAATCCAAATTTTCCAGAACAAGTTCTTTTATTTTTATGAATATATTTTGTCTTTAGTACATTTCTTTATTTTTACAATGAACATATTTAAAAAACTGAAGAATAAAAAAAGTTTCAACAGAACAATTCTTCCAGGTTGGTTAGCACAATTAGGACATTAGTAAGCCATAAGGGCTAAAATTAATGGATGCTACACTCAAGGCAACAACTGGTGGCCTTCGAAAGGTGACTAGACTAATTCAAGATGTTATTCATGAAACACTTTGTCCTAAGCAGTGACACCAGTACAACTTGGGAACAAATATGCAGAATATTATAGTGTTGCCTAACAACAAAAACAGGTTTGTAAGTGCAAATATACCTTTCATAAACTTTAATTTCAAACTGCCTTATAAAACTCTTAGGGTTCCCGGCCCCCTCACTAACATATTACCTCTTTTGAGATACTCAGAAGTATGAAGTACAAGCTAAACAGACTTTTAAAGATCAGCTAATGTAGCCTCTTTATTTTGAAGATAGGGACACTAAGTACACAATTTTGAAAACCAATAACAAGGTGAACACAACATGAGAACACAAAACAAAGAACATGAATAAAAGTTCCCCAAAAAAGAAATAGTGAAAGAAAATAAACATACAGATGTACAAATTCACCAGCATCCAAGAATTCCGAATTAAATTAATAGACCATAGTTAGTAGCATATATTGAACATAGTTTCTATCTGGAGAGTGCTAATTATGAATTTAATTTTCACACTAAGCTATGAAATAGGTAGTCTTTTTATCCACATTTTACATGATCCCTGAACCTTGCATATGTTGCATGTGATGACACTGTGTTCCCCTACACATTTGTATGATCTTTTTTCTTTCAAAGAATCCTAGTTTGTTCATTGAAGTTTATGGTCACTCTAATATTAGCTCCAATGCCCAGGTATCACCTACCACTTTCCACAATATCCACACAGGCACACTTGGTTAAAAGTGCTGAGTGTGAATGGATGAAATGTACAAAACAAAGAAACAAAGGCAATGAGAGATTAAGGAGTTGCTGAAAATCACATCGCTAGTAAGCAGAAAACGCCAGAAGTTGTCCTCTAGCAGTCTGATTCCAGAGCTTAGTCTTTAACCATGAAGTTAAGCATGTTTCCATAGTAATTTATCTGCCTAACATATCTTAAAATAGTTTAAAGGTTTATTTAACTATGGGCAAAGATTTAAGTAAATAGATATCTTCACATGATGTTGGTGGGAACGTAACTGAACAAAAGTCACTTGGAAAATTTGTATAAAAATTAAATATTCCTCTCAATTTTCTCCAAAATGTCCACAACTTTGGAATCTTTCATCGTCCTGTGGTCCAGGGCTGGAGAAACTGTGGCCTTTTATGTCCTTCAGTATGGCCTTTTAACTGCATCCAAATTTTATGAAACAATTTTATTTTTATTAATACATTATGTTTTGCTTCTATATGTTCCTTTACTTTTTAAATGAACATATTTAAAATACCAAAGGATAAGATAAGTATGAACAAAATAATCCTCCCAGACTGACCAGAACAATTAGAGCGTTAGTAAGCCAGAAGGGCTAAATTGATGGCTGTTATGTTCATGATTTATTTCTAACTTCCTCTACCTGAGTGGAGCCACTCACACCTGAGGCTGGTTCATGAGCATTTATGGTCAAATATGACAGTATGTATGTCAGTTTTTGACAGCAATGAACTGTGTTTCTCTTTGAGTTGGAATTTGTGAATAGTTGCACAACTTGACAATATTTTTGAATTCTGTCTGCTTAATGGCTCATCATACCAAAGAAGACCAAGAGAATGCTGAAGGAAGAAAATGAATTTTTCAATGAGAAATTGGCATTGTGCTATTATTTTATTTTTGTTAAAGATGAGATGATGAGATACAGCAATGTCAACATTAAAGAAATTCAATACTCATCAGCATTATAACACTCATACAGGTCACAAATCTTTTAAATTCAAGGGAAAGGTGCAAAAGGTTGTATTGCAGAAATTAAGAGATGTATAGTAAAAGCAAAGACAATTCTTTTAAGCAGCAATAAGACCTGGAAATAATGCCTCTGAAACAGCTTATAAAATAGCCTATATACTCAGAAGAACAGGGAAGTCATTCAGTAACGTAGAAATTTTGAAAAAATGTACTGTCAAAGTTGCAGAATGCTTAGACCCTAATAATGTTTCAAAGTACAAACAACTGCCTCTTTCAAGGGGAACCATAACTGATCAGCAGGATGAATTAGCCTGCAATATACTAGAACTTCATGCAATACTTCAAAAGGAAAATAGGTTTTTTACAATTGCTTTAAATGAATCAACTGATACTCCTGACTCAGCACAGGTTGTATATTTCATTCAGGCCATAAAGAAAGATTTTCTTTACTAGGAATAGTCACTCTCATGGCCATTCTTGCAAAGAGAACACAGGGAATAGATATCTTTAACAACTTTCAAAATAAATGTCATGAAGTTGTTGTATATATAGATGGTCCTTTTTCCATGACAGGAAAACAAGAAGAGTTTGTTGAATAGGTTGAAAAAATATTAACTGATCTAGATGCTCTCATTTCTTTTCATGATATCTCGCATCAGCACAATCTCTGTGCTAAAACTATTATTTTAAGTGACACTTTGCAAAAGGTTAGAAATATTGTTAACTATATTTTTCTAAATGCAATGTGGCATTGTCACTTTCACATCATGCTAAAGTTGAATGATGAGACACTTAGTGTGGATTTGCCATATCTTTCTAAAGTGTGTTGGCTATAGCAGGGACAGGTATTAGCCATTTTATCACTTTGAGAACAGATAGCTAAATTTTAGGATGAACAGAATCAGCAAGTGAATTGTTGAAAGAGGATCTCTATAAGAATGCAGGATTTCTGTGTGATATCATGTCAAATCAAAATGACTTAAATATTGCTTTGCAAGGTATGACTGAGTTCTCTTTTCTCAAAACATTTCTTCTGCAAAAGAAAATGTGGATGAACATTTTCCTCAGTGACAAAAGGTCATTGATAAGCAGGATGATACATGTAAATCATTTGACAGATACACAGCTGTTACAGACCTATTAATTAGAGAATACAATGAAAAATTTACTGACTTTGAGAATCATATCACACTCAAATTATCATTTCAGCCTCACCTAATTGATTTCACCAAGGCACCTAAAGAGCTACAGATGGATTTGATCAAGCTCACAGTAGATAACATTTTAAAGTCATTATTTTATGCTAAAAAAAGATTCATTTAATATATAAGGGAAAATGCAAAATACATATGCCTTTGGCAACATGCCCCCAAAATTCTTTCTTGCTTTTCAACCACTTATTGCTGTGAATGGGCATTCCCCTACCTAACCCAAATCAATGTACCCTTGAGGTCACAAATGACTGTTACCTATCCAGAGATCAACTGAAATTGCGGACATCCATGCTGAAACCAAATAGTCAAATACTTTCCAACAAAGTCATTCAAAGGTAGTTAACATTAAAATTAACAAGTAGCTTTCATTTTTTGAAATTATTAAGTACATAGTGGTTAGATTTTTTTACAAAATAATGTACACTTTTAAGAACATCTAATTGAATTTTCATGAATGTATCTTTGATTACAACTAAATTTAAGTACATAGTGGTGAGATTTTTTTTTACAAAATAATGTATATTTTAAAGTATATCTAATTGAATTTTCATGAATGTGCCTTTATTTGATTACAACTAAATTAATGCAGCCTTTCAACATAAAGAGATTCCTCACTCTGGATCTGGTCTATCATACCAATTCTCTATATATTTCTAAATTTTACCAATTCCCCAACATCTTTCTTTCCAAACCCTAAACTCTTTGCTTTTAACATCTGCCTCTAGTCTAGATCATTCTCATGAGACTATAAGCAAGATGAAGTAGCTCTCATATATAGTACATATTAAACCTACCCAATAACCTACCAAACAGATGTTAGTCCACCATTTACCCAACACCTCTATCCAGCTACTGTTACATTTCTTAGTTTCCATTCATACTAACATTTCTTTTCAAAAGAGCTGTCCTTTTTATCTGCTGCAACTTCCTCACCTTTCATTCATTCTTCTTCCCATTCCACCTATGCTTCCTGCTTCAACACTCTTGAATCAAATTAACTGCCTTCTCTCTGCGCACATTCAAGCAGTTGAATACTGCTGTAGGGAATCTCATGACCAGTTCTATCAGGATCAATTTAAATTTCTGATGACAAAGCTCAACAACAAACCTATTGAGGTAGCAATTCTACCGTACTCCCCTTACTAACTTTTTTCCACTTTCTAGAATTACTGGATTATGTCCTCTCTCTCTCCTTCAAACTCCTAAGAAAATTTCCAAACCATTCCAACAATAAATATGTGTTGAGTCCAACTTGTCACCTTATGTTTATACTTTGCAGCTGTGTTGTCTCCATCTGTTGAGTACAACTTGTCACCTATGCTTACACTTCAACATCCTACCAATCTGGTTTTGTACTCATCACCTATAGTGAAAATGCTTTTGTCAAGATCACAAAGATTTCCATGTTGTAACATCTAATTGATATTTTCCCTTTTCTTGTTTGGTCTACCAGCATTATTTGAAACACGTTTTGACTCTCCCTCTTTTGAAGCACACTTCTGACTTCTGGATACCACATTGATATAGTTTTTCTCCCCTCTCTCTGATGGCTCCTAAGCAATGTCCTTCCCTGGATCCTCATCCTCCCGCTCTTCTCAACCTCTAAATGTAGGAGTATTACCTATATACTCGAGTATAAGCCGAGTTTTTTCAGCACAAAATTTGTGCCGAGTTAGGTTGTTCGGCACAAATTTTGTGCCGGAAAAAAACTCAGCTTATACTTGAGTATATACGGTATATGGATTTAAATACCCTCATGTCACAACTTAAATGTCATTTTTGAGGTGGCGCCTGTGGCTTAATGGAGTGGGGCACTGGTCCCATATGCCGGAGGTGGCGGGTTCAAACCCAGCCCTGGCCAAAAACTGCCAAAAAAAAAAAAAAAAGTCATTTTTGAGAAAGACCTTTTCTGACTATCCAACCTAAAATAGATTGCATTATTTATCAAAGCACATGTCTGTCTAGTCACTTCACAGCATTAATTATGTCCTATAGTTATTTATTTGTGTAATCGTTGGTTGTCTGTTCACTGCTTCTTATTGTCCACAAGTTCTTTCACAGGACCTAAAATTTCTCACTTGTCTATAGTAGTATTTACGACAGTGTGACAAATAGTAGCAGCCTAAAATAACTTTTCTCAAATTCCATTGCCTTTATGTTGTTTAGTAAATAGTGGATTGACTACAGGAATCTGCATTTTTTAAAAAAAAGTAAGTATTCCAGTGATAATGATGAAGGTGCTTTGCAAATTATTCTTTTAGAAATATAGGCAAACAAGATTAAATTTTCAAAACTGAATACTTCTATTTTCATTCAAAATATTAGGGACCTACAACGCGCCAGCCACTATAACAGGAAACAAGATAAAGAATCATTTGAAAAGTCGTTGTGAAGGTTGCAAAGGAAAACATTTCATTGATAGAATAAGAAGAAATTTTTCTAAATTAAATAAAGCACATTAGACAAAGGAATGAAGTAAATAGTCCAAAAATGTTAAGACTTTGCTTTTACTGAGAACATAACATCCAGCTAAAAGCAAAGTGAGCTTTCATATTTATATGTCACAACAGATCTCGTGAACTTCCCTAAGTAACAATTATGTTTTGGGAGGCTTTATTTGGACATTTGGAAATCATAATATCGTGTGTATTTCAAAATAAATGTTTTAAACTCCACAGAATCCAGAAAAACCATGTTGGTAAGAAACAGCTTGTAAAATGTCCCATTTCAGTGGGTGATATTTTAATGTCTTAATCTCTAGAATTCCCTTTCTTATTTTCCCACTCATTGAAAGGTGCAATTTTCACACAGCTAGTGTTCACTCTTCTTTTTAGGTAGAGAAAATGCAAGAAAGTATAAAATTTACACAAAAATGGGACCTATTAAAACAGGTGGAGTTTTAAACAGAAAAACTTTATTACTTAGTCAGAAATAAGATCACACAAATAAGCAAGTGTAGGATTTGACTTCTACCTATGGTTCCTGACATCTTCCTTTCAATACTAGATACTCTGGAGAATTTTAACTTCTCATTCATTTACTCTTTCATGTAGTGCTATTAAAAGAAAAAATGATGGAATTTTGAGCTATTAATATAATTTGGTGATTCATTCATTCCATAAATATTTGTTAGCCCAAAATATGTGTGGGACCTTGTCTTAGGAGGTATGCACACAACAGTGAAAGAAGCAGACAAAAATTCATGCCTCCATGAAGTTTCTATCCCAGCGGGTATGTAAGTGAGTAGATACTGTAAGTAAAACAAACATTATGATACCAGATGGTGGTAAGTGCTACAGGGAAACACAGGGAATGTGAATCATGAGTTTTGCTAAGGGCATTCAGATTTTAAACAGGATGATCAGGGAAGACCTAACTGAGAAAGTGACATTTGAGAAGGTCCTTAAAGAGTTTAGGGACAGAAACAGGCAGATAATTGGGCAAAGTTCATTGCAGACAAAATGAAGCAAGTATAAATATCTTCTAGTGGAAGCATGTCTGCCATATTCAAAGAAAAGCAAAGAGGCCAATGTAGTTGATAGGTAGAGGAAAGAGGAGAGTCAGAAGAGTGGTTAGGTAGGAGCAATATCATAAGGACCTTGTGGGGAGGCTTTATCCTTGCATGGGGAGGAATCATTAGAGAACTTCAAGTAAAAAATTAACACAATCCTTCAGAAATATCACTCTGGCTTCTGCATTGGAAATACACTGGAGACAGGCAAGTATGGAAACAGGGAGTCAAGTTAGGAAAATATTCCTATAACCCAAGCAAAAAATGTCTCTCTCAGAGCAGGGTGGCAGTAATTGGAATTACGAATAATGTGTAAAGGGTCCAAAGACTGATATTTGGATTAGTCCAAAGTTTAGGATTTGGGCAGTGAAGGAGCAGCTCATCAAAGGACACTGAGCTGCAAAGACCAATGAGATGTTTTTAAAAAGAAATTATAGTATTTAAACAAAGTGAAGACACTATATCAAGGGGGAGGAAATTATTAACTCTATTAAATACTGCTTATGTGTCATGTGACATGAATACAGAGAATATTCCTTAAGTTTAGCCACATGAAGGTCACTGGTAACTATATTACTTTGCTAGGGTTGCCTTTATAAAATACCAAAGACTGGTGGCTTAAACATCAGAAACATATTTGCCCACAGTTCCGGAGGCTGGAAGTGTGAAACTAAGATGTTGGTAGGTTTGGTTTCTTCTTAGGCCTCTGTCTTTGGCTGACAGACAAGCCTTCTGGCTATATCCTCAAGTGCCCTTTCCCCCATGTGAATGCACCCCTCTGCCTCTTTGTGTCCAAATTTCCTCTTCTTCTTTTTTTTTTTTTTTTAATTAAATCATAGCTGTCTACATTAATGCAATCATGGTGCACCAAGCACTGGTTTTATATACAATTTGTAATATTTTCTTCAAACTGGTTAACATAGCCTTCTTGGCATTTTCTAAGTTATTGTTTTAAGACATTTATATTCTACATTTTGTAAGTTTCACATGTACCCTTGTAAGATGCACCGTAGGTGTGGTCCCACCAATTACCCTCCCTCCACCCATCCTCCCCACTCCCCTCCCCTCCCTTTCCCCTTCCCCATATTCTTAGCAAATTTCCTCTTCTTATAAAGACACCAGTAAGATTGGAGTAGAATCAACCTTAATGGTCTCATAGTAATATAATAATCTTTTAAAGGGCCCAGGCAGTACCTGTGGCTCAAAGGAGTAGGGCGCCAGCCCCATATGCCGGAGGTGGTGGGTTCAAACCCAGCCCTGGCCAAAAACTGCAAAAAAAAGTGGAGGGGCCCATCCCCAACTACAGTCATATTCTGAAGACTTTAACTTATGAATTATGTTAAGACTTTAACATATGAACTTGAGAGGGAAGCAATTAAGTCCACAGCAGTAACACTTATAAAATCAATTTTAGGTGGAGTGGTAATATTTAAAACCATTAAGAATAATTTGGAGAAGAATGAAAGACAGCAATTGTACACTACTCTTTCAAGGACTTTTGCTATGAAGAGGGAAGAAAAATGGGGAAGCAGCCCAAGAGGAAAATTAAATAAAGAAAGCCATTTTGTTTGGTTTGGTTTTAATAGGATTGGAGAAAACCAGCAGATTTACTTTATAAGAAAGATCCAGTAGAAAATGAAACTTTAATGAAGCATGGCTATCTTGGAAAGCAGAGATGGGATTAAGCACAATGGCTTTAGCTACAAGTATGGAAAGTTCATCCATAGTAACAGGAAAGAACACTGAGTATTTGAACATTGAAGAAAGTTGGGCAGTAAGATATGATAATGGAAGCTTGAGAAAAAAGCTTTTGATTATTTTTATTTTCTCATGTAAGCAAGAAGCAAGGTGGAATGAGTGGATGCTTGAGTTTTGAAAAGGGAGAAGACATGGAATTTTCACTAAAAAAATTTATGGGATTGGTAAATATAGCATAATTGCCAGACAGCATTGAGGGCTCACATGAGGTTAGTGATGCTGAATTTACAGTGAGACCAATAGGAAGAATTGTATGACTTTTCCAACCATGTTCAATTTAACCAGACTTAGGATTTTGTCAAATGGTTATGAGTAACAATATAGAGGCAAAGGAGTTGAAGGTAAGTGAGGGAGGGATTTTAATAATGGATCATAGACTCTAAGCCCAATGTGAAAGGAAGTGAGGATATGTTTGGGTGGTGGAGAGGAGTCACTAGGTTGGAGGCCTCCATGTGGTAAAACAGTTGTGAGCTGGTGGACCAATGGGATTCTTGGCACTGAACACATGGAGGGGTTACAGTTATTGATAATGGCAAGATAAGGTATGGTCATAGGGCCCAGTGGTAAAGTTGAAGAGGAAAATAACACTTATTAGTAGGTCATGGAACTGAGTGGCCAAGGTATTGGAAGGATTATATAAATAGATTTTGATGTCATTAAGAAATAAAACATAAATCATATTAACAAGAATGATATTAAGCCATGAATTAAAACGTGATTTAGGACTGAAAAGGAGTGGACTGGAAGTCAGCAGATGACTCTAATAAAGAAGGGGTTATTTCAGTGTTCTCTGGAGAAACACAGCCAATATGGGTGTATTTGTGTGTGTGTGTGTGTGTGTGTGTGTGTGTGTGTGTTTGTGTGTGTATGGAGAGTGTGTGTATGAGAGATAGAGAGAAAGAGAGAGTGTAAGAAATTGGCTCATGTGATTATGGAGGCTAACAGGAGCCAAGATCTGCAGTTAGCAAGCTGAAGACGCAGTAGAATTGAAACTGTAATTATAGTTTGAGTCTGAAGGCCTGAGAACCAATAGTGCCAATGGTATAGTTCCTATCCAAAGGCTGGGAGGCTTGGGATCCAGGAAGAGCAAATGTTTCAGTATAAGTACAAAGTCAGGAAAACACTAATGGCCCAACTGGAAGGCAGTTTCAGGCAAGAGATATTCTCATTCAAGAGAATTTCAGCCTTTTGATCTATACAGGACTTCAGATGATTAAATGAGGCCCATCCACATTATGAAGGACAGTCTACCTTACTCAGCCTACTAAATGAAACGTTAAACTCATCCAAAAACACCCTCACAGAAACACCCCCAAAAAGTTTGATAAAATATTTGGACAACTTATGGCCCAATCGAGTTTACATATAAATTTAAATCAGAACAAGGGATAACAGGAAATATAACCAAATGGCTTAAGTTTCCAACTAGGAAGAAGAAAAAAGTTTACTCTGCCATTAGCAAAAAGGAACAAGGACAACACCCATCTTAACTCCAAGAGGAATAGCATTTGGTATATGGCAGAGAAAAGATAACCCATCATTTTAAAAGATTGCAGTGGGAGCTACAGCATTAGGGTAGAACTAGATTTCAGCTAAAGTAGGGAGGTAAAGAAAAAATTAAAAGAAGTTGTCAAAAGTAAATAAGATTTTAATGAATATTGACACTGATTTACAAAAAAACAAAGTAGAAGGTTTTTGAGAGTTGATAAATAGAAATAAAGCAAAGCTGCACAAAGCAAATATAGAGTTGAGACATGGGATACTTGAGGATGACACAAGAAGGATAAAATAGCACGCTGAGATTAGTCCTTACGGGCCTAAGTCAAATTACTGGTCTTGTGACTTTGATCATTGCAGGCCAGAGTGGAAGAGTGGTGGTTTCATCTGACAGCAGGCTTGTGTTTGGGTCTTACTCTGCTCTTTAAACTTCATGTTCTATACTCCTCCCCAATATGGAGATTTCTTCCCTTAGCATTTACTTTTTTGCTATGGATAATTTTACAATGAGACAAAAAGAACAGTATCTGATGACTGTTTATGATAGGTCCATAGTTTATTCAATAAACTACCATGCCACTTAGAATGCAAGTTCCTCAAAGACAGAGTCTACACAGTGAAATGCACTCTCAAGCTGGTTCATTCTACAAGGTGTTGCTTCTTTTATACCAAAGATTTCTTGTTGGCTGGTTTGAGCATATAGGAATTAGCAAGCTACACTGGCTCAACATGACTTTTGTCTTTACAACTTTTCATCAGACTTAACAATCTCCTCAGGCCTTTGATAGAACTTCAATACTTCCATCTTGTCTAGGAAGCCATAATTGAAAGAAAGGGGATGAAGACCCTGGAACAACTCAATTTGACTATAGAAATCCATTACTCACCATAATAGACTGAATGGTGGCCCTCCCGAATACATGTCTACATCACAATCTCCAGACTCTGTGAATGTTAATTCATTTGAAAAAGGAAGCATTTGCAGATGCAATTCATTATGGATCTTGCCATGAGGAGACCATTCTGGATTATCACTGTGAGCCCTAAATCTACTAACTGGTGTCCTCATAAGAGTGAGACTGAGGGGAGATTTGACAGACAAAAAAGGAGGAAGCAATGTGACCACAGAGGACTACAGCTGAGTGATGCAGACACAAGCCACCAGAAGCTGAAAAAGGAAAAGAAGAGACTCTCTTTCTTAGAGTCTCCAAAGTAAGGGCAGCCCTGCAGATGCCTTCATTTTGGACTTTTAAACTCAACAACTGTGAGAGAGCAAATTTCTGTTGTTTAAAGTCCCTCAGTTTGTGATAATGTGTTAGAGTAGCCACAGAAAACTAACTCATCCTTCAAATGTCAGCCCTCTCCATATATACTCACTCTTCTATTACATGATGTATTTATTTGATGCATATGATCATTCCAAAGAAATCATGGTATGGTAGCACCTTTGGAACCAGATAGGTCTGGGTTTGAATCCTGGCTCAGGCAATCATTAGTCATAAAAAATAGGCATGTATTTATATCTTCCTGACCCTCAGTTTCCTGATGAATTTGGATAATAGTATTTTGCAAGGTTGTTATAAGGATTAGGGAAAATGTTTATATTAGTCTTAGCACAGAGTTTGACATAATGTAATTCATAAATGTTATTATATACCTTATGGAGAACATGCTATCATAGTCTCCATAGGGCCCCCATTAGTGATAACTAATGTTATTCTGTCCAAGAGATTAATTGATAACCATATCTACTCAAGCAAGATCACCTCAGTGTCAACACATAATTACCCTTCCTTCAAACTTCTTCCATGTATACTTCCCTTTGTTAATATTTCTTAGCAAAAGCAAGAAGGTAAGGGTTCTGAATTCTAATCTTAATTCTGAGCAAGGCTTCTGAGAGTGATTTTGGGTACTTCTAACATACTTGACTTCAATTTCCACCTGTACAAAAACGTTTAATATGCCTCCTGAGATACAAACAAATCTACAAACAAATAGAAAAGCACGAATATTTTCATCATTCATGTGAACTGGGCCACATTAACAACATTGGCATCAGACCTCTACTCAAATGGTTACTATTTTCAAAACAGAATCATTTACCCCCAGGGACCTAAAACCTACTTCACCATCAGTCAAAGTATTGTGTCAGAAAACACCAAGGTCAAATATTATACATCTGCTTTCTGAAGCCATTTCAACAAAAGAATCATTTCCTGTAGTGTATAGCCCATTGGTACTGTCCCAAGGGATTGTATGAAAATGGGTTTCAGAATATTGTTGGCCTTTTCAGGTGCACTTACAGGTATTCGTAAAGTATTAAACAGAAATTATAATTGACTATGGCCTTTTATTCAATTATTTTGAGGAGTTTATTTACATTATATTATATATTATATTACATTTTTCAAGTTCCACCTAGCAATGCCTTAATATAAGAGGAAATAGAGATATTATTCATTGGGATGACTAGCACAGAGGGCAGGAAATTGGACAGCATTATGTTAGAATTAGGGTCACATGTCCAGGAAACTCTATCTCTCATAGATGGGGCTCTGGTCTTGATGTTATTAGAGAAAGGGCAAAGTAAAGCTCATTAAATAGATATGCTCTTCCCTCCTCTCTCTAACTTCTAGGAATATGTCAACTGCCATGCAACTGATCAAAACACTACCCTCAGGTTTTCTGAAATAATCCAGTATAGTCCTTTATACTTATGAAGGAACATATGGAAAGGGAAAAATTGAGTCTCATGTGTATCTGTGTGTGTTTAGGCAAAGGGGGCTGAGACCTGGGAAAGCTTCATTGAGGAAGTGAACATTTGAACTGGGCCACCAATAGATACAGAGCTGAATGTCATGCAAATACTAGAAATCTAATGAATATTGCAATAACAATTTCCAATTGAAAATTTAGAAATTAAAATCTATTGTGTTTGCATTTTCCATGTGGGGTTCTGAAGGCAGAAATTTTGTAAATAATCAAGGACTATTAAATATGCTATCTTTAAAAGATAAAAACAATTACAACATTATCTCAAGTTCCTTTGTCCTGTTCATAAGAATGATGATAGGTACCATCCTGGAGGCAGTTATACCAAACTCACTGCAGAGTTAAATGTTGCATCCAGAATTATTTTTATCCCACCTTTAGAAATTATAGCACTAAAAGTATATGCTGAGTGCATTAACATAAAAACTTTGACTGTTCCACTGCTGACTGATCAGTAAAGGGGAGGGGGAAGTATACATAAAAGTGAAGGACATGGAAATAAGGTACGAAAGAAGAAAAATATCTTCCAAAAAAGTTAAAATACTACATGTATATAGGCATGCCGTTGTTTTGACATTTTAAAAAACCCTTTATCTTTCTTTCTCTAAAAGTGTCCTTTAACCTTAAACTTGAATCAGTGGTATTTTCTAATTTCCCGTGGGAGGCAGCATAGATGCATTGTTTTCTATGATAATGACTTTTTTTTTTCAAATACACTTATATTTCCAGCACCACACAAAAGAGTTCAATGTTATCATTGACAATAAAGTGATTTGGAAAGCAGAAGCTGTATACATCACTAGTAAACCTAGGAAATATTTCCACTCCCTGCCATCCTTATTCACTACTTTTCTTTGGCAAATTAAATAAGAACATGATACTATCTTATAAGTGCTGAAACACTTGACAAAAAGGCTCTTCATTGTCTTTCTTTCACAGAAATGCTTCCTTTCCTTCTTAGGGAATGCTTATGCTGGTCTTCTTCCTTGTTGTATGTAATGATGCATGAATTTTCTGTTATCCCTTGGAACCTGATTATCTCATGCAGCGGCATTGTTCAGAACACTTGTTTAAAATCACTCATTCATTCATTTATCTGTTTATACAACAATAATTTACTAGCACCTACTAAGGTGCTCAGTTTTGCTCTAGGTATTAGATATGCAATAGGGAATGAGGAAATAAAAGACTTTCATGAGCTTTGCAATCTATTAGGAGATGCTAAAAATACTAATTAAATTAAAGATTATTTAATAAATGTTCTGATCTATTACTTTCACAGTATTGACAAAGAAGATGAACTATTTGGGAGTTTATCTAACAAAGGACGTGAAAGATCTCTATAAAGAGAACTATGAAACTTTAAGAAAAGAAATAGTGGAAGATGTTAACAAATGGAAAAACATACCATGCTCATGGCTGGGAAGAATCAACATTGTTAAAATGTCTATACTACCCAAAGCAATATATAATTTTAATGCAATTCCTATTAAAGCTCCATTGTCATACTTTAAAGATCTTGAAAAAAATAATCCTTTGTTTTATATGGAATAAGAAAAAACCTCGAATAGCCAAACCATTACTCAGCAATAAAAACACAGCAGGAGGAATCACGCTACCAGACCTGAGACTGTACTGTTTGGATAGTGATTAAAACAGCATTGTATTGGCACAAAAACAGAGAAGTAGATGTGTGGAACAGAATAGAGAACCAAGAAATGAATCCAGCTACTTACAATTATTTGATCTTTGAAAAACCAATTAAAAACATTCAGTGAGGAAAAGATTCCCTATTTAACAAATGGTGCTGGGTGAACTGGCTGGCAACCTGTAGAAGACTGAAACTGGACCCACACCTTTCACCATTAACTAAGATAGACTCTCACTGGATGAAAGATTTAAACTTAAGACATGAAACTATAAAAATACTTGAAGAAAATGCAGGGAAAACTCTTGAAGGAATCAGCCTGGGGGAATATTTTATGAGCAGGACTTCCCAGGTAATTGAAGCAGTATCAAAAATACATTACTGGGACCTGATCAAACTAAAAAGCTTCTGAACAGCCAAGAACATAGTAAGTAAAGCAAGCAGACAGCTCTCAGAATGGGAGAAAATATTTTCAGATTATACCCCCGATAAAGGTCTAATAACCAGAATTCACAGAGAACTCAAACGTATTAGCAAGAAAAGAACACGTGATCCCATCTCAGGGTGGGCAACAAACTTGAAGAGAAACTTCTCTAAAGAAGACAGATGCACAATCTACAAACACATGAAAAAAAGCTCATCATCCTTAATCAGAGAAATGCAAATCAAAACTACTTTGAGATATCACCTAACCTCAGTAAGAGTAGCCCACATAACAAAATCCCAAAACCAGAGATGTTGGTGTGCTTGTGGAGAAAAGGGCACACTTCTACACTGCTGGTGGGAATGCACACTAATATGTTCCCTCTGGAAGGATCTTTAAAGAATACTTAGAGACCTAAAAATAGACCTGCCATTCGATCCTATAATTCCTTTCCTAGTTTTATACCCAGAAGACCAAAAATCACAATATAATAAAGACAACTGTACCAGAATGTTTATTGCAGCCCAATTCATAATTGCTAAGTCATGAAAGAAGCCCAAGTGCCCATTGACCCACGAATGGACTAGCAAACTGTGGTACATGTATACCATGGAATATTATGCAGCCCTAATGAAAGATGGAAACTTTACCTCTTTCATGTTTACATGGATGGAGCTGGAACATATTCTTAGCAAAGTATCTCAGGAATGGAAGAAAA